>CABHPQ010175054.1:0-37120 GCA_902168405.1 Peromyscus aztecus | reverse complement strand
GCAAGAGACCCTGTCTAGAAGGAATTAAGAAGGGCGTAAATAGAGCAAGACACCAGATATCTTCCTCTGACCTCTGCCTGCCTGCATGCTTAGGCATGTGCGCCTGAACACACATGTACACAGACACCACACATATGTACAAAAAACCATGTTTTTCTTTAGTCTGAAAACAACAACAACAACAAAAAAAAACAGGGAAAAAAACCCCAAAGGCTGCAAGTTGCTTCTGCTGGAAATCCACAGAGATCACCAGTGCTTTTTCTGAGTCAGCTGTGAAGCTGAATAAGCTCAGAAAACCAGGAGCTAACTGCAGGGGAGCTGGGAGGGGTTGCCACCAGATTCTGCAGGGGACAGAGGGTGGGGGCCGGGAGGGGGGGAGGAGTGGGGGGAGAAGGGAAGGAGGGACCATGCAGCAGCTGGTCCAGCTGTGTGGCCTGTGCTGTCCTCCCTCCCTGGCCCTCAATTGCTCTTTGAACAGCTCTGCATTTATGGCCACTTGGACAAGCCCCGGCATTGTTGGCCTCTGGTATCGGGTCAGAGGCCTTATAGGAATGGCATGGTTCTACTTCCTTAAATAGTGACTTGGGAATGAAATGAGTAACCATGTCTTTAATTAGCCATACCCCAGAGGCCTGCAGGGGGCTGGTAGATGGTGGGCTTCCTGCCAAGATCAGCATTGTGTGGCTGGTATTTGGTCCAGGGAGGCTCAGTGGGAAGTATTATTTGTCGTGTCCCCCCCCCTCCCCGTCCCCCATTGTCCTATCAACCTCGGGGCCCCATTCGCCACCATGTCAACATGAAGAGTGCCCTGGAGCTGAAGAGAGGAAAGAAGGGAGCCCTTTCTGAGCATCTACCAGGGCCTCGGCACTGTGCCAGACGCTGGGAAGGGCAAGGTCAGAGACGGAACATGAGGATGTGAGCCAACGAAGACCCAGCCCAGGCCGTCCAGTCCCAGAGCGGCCACGGGGTCAGATCACAGGGGTCCCAGGAACCCGGAGAGGCTTCATCATAACCACAGGCCATTCTCTGCACTGTTCACACTCTGTAAACACCCCACAGCTTCCACCCCTACTACAGCTTCCACCCTGTTTCTTTTTCTTGCTCACCCTGAACCTGCCCGGGTACCCTTTCCTCAAACCCTCCGGGGACCTGCCTGCCAGGCCGCCACACTCTTCCTCTTCTTCTCTGGGAGAGAAGACATCTTTCCAGCCCGGCTCTGCACACAGTCACGTTTCCTTTGTCTCCTCAGCTCCCTCTCCCCGTTCTTGTTGTTGTTGATGTCCTAGGAGAGAAAAGGATACCTCAGAAAGAAAAGACCTCTCTCCCCAGAAAGACAGGGAGCAGGCGAAGGAGACGCTGACTGGCTGGGAATGCTTGTGGGCTTAAGGGTGCTGGAAGCGTGGAAGCAAGAGAGTGAGCAGATGTGCGCCCCCCACCCCTCGCACCCCCCCCCCCCACCCCTCCCACCCTCACCCCCTCACCCCCACCAGACAGAGGAGGAAAGCCCAGGAGTGGCCGCAAGAAAGGAATTTCCATTCAGAAGGGACGGAACGGACAGAGGAATTTGGAAAGAAGTTGAGTCCTTAATCTTTTCATATTTTAGCTTCTGATATCTATGTTTCTAGTCATGATCGTAGAAAAGGGTCATCAGAACTCTAGCTTCTCAGCTCTTCATCCTGGAATGCTCGAGTCCGGAGCAGGCTGGCAGGCTGACGCAGACAGATGGTATTCCCAGTTCATGGTCCACATACCCTTCACCCACCCCCACCCTGTACCACCACCACCTCCCAAGGAATGAGGGAGCACTTGGGCAGGCCTGGGCAGGGCAGGGCTGTTTTGCCCAGATCAACTGTGGTCGTCTTAGGAATGAGGTGGCAAGGCTGGCTATAAACAAGGCTTCCTCCACAGTCTCTTGCAGTGTGCTGCCTACTAGAGGCACCGGTCTTCAGGAGCTTTCTTCTTAGACGTTTGGCTGGGGCTGGTCTGTCTGTCTTCACCTCTTCACTCCCCTCTACCCCTTGACCTTGCCTGCCGACTTGTGCTTCTGGGATTTTACATAGTCTGTTCTCCTGGATTCATGTTTTGAAGTGTGCTCTGTGGAAATGGCATGGCTGGGCTAACACAGATTCCACAAAGTAATCTCTGGAGACACAGGGTGTGGTCCAGGACCAGCAGCAGCAGCATCCCCCAAGAACTTGTTAGCGATGCAAGCTCTGGGATCCTACCAATCTGTGGGGCCCTGCCATCTGGGTTTTAACAAGCCCTATGGAGGGGTCTGACTTTTGAGCATGCTCTAGTAAGTAAGCCGGCTACTTAATGCCATCAGATGGAATCCCAGGTTTACAGAAGTTCTGAGGCACCAGAAGTACCCTTTGACCACGGCCCTAAAGTCCCCTGCCCCTTGCAATAGATGTTGTTGGTTGACAAGACCCCAGACCTGTTGCACCAGAGGCAGAGATGTGATTTCTTAGCAGGCTAATGAACCTTTGCTCTCCAAGGTGGAGAGGGCGGGAGTGTGTGTGTGTGTGTGTGTGTGTGTGTGTGTGTGTGTGTGTGTAGCTTTGACAAGGATACAGGGGGTGGGGGACTTCCGATGAGGGCAGGTGACCTTCACAGGAAGGGTTTTGGTTCCAGTACGATGACTGTGAAGGAATGCTCACATTCAGAGCTGTAGGATGTCCTGCGGGCTGCCCCCCCTTCCTCCTTCTCGGAAGTTGCCACACCTAATTCTCTAGCATAGAGGCCAGGAAGAGGAAATGGACTGTGACTGAAGTGGGAGACGTTCAAATGCTTGGTGAGGGACTTTCTGAGGGCAGTGCCTGGAACCAGTTTTTAGGGTGGGTTGCACAATCTCCCTTGGACATCTCTCCTGGGGCAGTGAAGTGGGACAGCTCAGTGTGGAACTTGCAGGGACTTTAGTTCTGGCTTTTTATGCTATAGCTCTGTGCTCTTAGGGAAGTTACTCCATCTCTGAGGTCCACTATGGTCCTGATCATACATTAGGAATCATAATAGTAAGACTGATAGGAGTTTGGGAGGGTTGGCTTTAGGTAACACATCCCTGGTTAGCACCAGCCAAGGGCTGGGCCTCTAACAGTCACTAAGCTGTTGGCAATGCCCTGAGTGGTTCAGACACTGCACTCCACACATGCTCACCGAATGAATGATCGATTCACAATCTCCAACTGAGGTAGCTGGAAGACTGCCAACAACATACTCTGCAGCCATTTCAGGTCCCTTTATGGTCAGCACAGTGACATTACCAGGGTCCTGTTCCCTGTTCCCAGGGCTCACTGCAACTCAGGTGTTCTTCACGGTGTTCCCCAATACTGCCATGTCTTCTTCTCTGGTCCGTTGTCTCCCAGTAGAATGGTTGTGGGGAAGCAGAGGGGTTCAACTCTCTCCCCGAGAATAAGGAAAGAAAGAGGTAAAAAGAACAGAAAGTGAAGTTTCCTGGGTAGAAATGACAGGGTGTAGAGGAGGTGCCATTGCCCAGCAGGACACTCAGCTGAGATTGGTTGGAAGGCTAACTAGGGCGCCTTCCGTGTATGCACAGCTGTGAGCTTTTACAGGTCAAGGTCCCAGCTGACGGTTGGGTCTGTCTTCCTCAATGCATTTGCTGGGATGCAGTTCCCAGGCAGAGGTGCTTGAAGGACGGGGAGTCTGGGTCTTTTCATGTTAAGCTGCGCACACAGGGAAGGCAGCTTTGATACCGTCGGAACAGCCTAGAGATGGGCACAATTCACAGACCTCGACCATGCACACGGCTCAGGTTCCTCCTGCCCCAGTGTCGATCCTAGACATTTTATAGTGCCCCAGAGCAGGTGCAAGTCATGCACAACCAGAAGGCTGGAAGAGCCCTTGGAGGTCCCCTTTCTGCCGAGTCCTCCAGCCTGCCAGGGAACAGAAACCAGCCGCAACAAAAATCTGGAACTGATGCTTCGGGATTTTTTCCTAAGTGGCCCGATTTTCCCTGTGAGTGAGCTGCAGGGTTCCTGCAATAGCCCATCCCTCACCTCCTGTACCCCTGTAGGGACTTACAGGCCACCTCCTTGATGGCTGGATAGTACCTCTGTGGCCGTCATTAGAGCTTCAGCCTGTGAGGCCAGCTTTTATTTAAAAACAGGAACTTGCAAAATACATTAACCGGGGAAGTGGGTGATTATTTGTCTTCACTATATATAGGAGAGAGTCGGTTTATAACAGGATTATTTTTATACACTGTTTTTGCCAGAGCAGTCAGCCCGTCTCCTGATGCCAGTGTGCAACTGATTTTTATAGTATTGCCTCACTTCTATAGGGTCAGTCATGAACTGTTCCAGAGCCTTCTTGGTCTTTTGTGGCTGTTCCTGGTGCCTGGCAAGGAGTTCAATACCCAACAAGGTCTGGCAAGTTCTCCTGGGGTTGGCTGCATGCAGCCTGAAGTTGAGGGAGCATATGGGCTTTCTAGCTGCACCCCATACCTGGTCTTCCCGGGAGCATTCTGCTTAAGTAGGCAAGTCTTCCTCCCCTGGAGGTGGCTGGTAATCCAAGAGTCACAAGGGTGGCTCCTCCCCACCTGGCCTTCTGCCCCTTTGGCTGGAATGATCTGTGTACAGTTGCAGGCAGCCTGAGTATGTTTTTTTTTTTTTTTTCCGAGACAGGGTTTCTCTGTGTAGCTTTGCGCCTCTCCTGGAGCTCACTTGGTAGCCCAGGCTGGCCTCGAACTCACAGAGATCCGCCTGGCTCCGCCTCCCGAGTGCTGGGATTAAAGGCGTGCGCCACCACCGCCCGGCTGAGTATGTTCTTAATGTACCTGTGAGTGTGAGCCCATTTCTCCGTGATTCGAAGAGCGGCAAAAAGTGAAGTTTGACCAACATCTGCGGCATGACAGAAAGAGTGTTCTTGGTATTCCTACCATCTGGCTTTCTGCTCTCAACTGGCTGATTTATTTGGCTCCGATAGAGTCCTAAGTCTGTATCTAAAGAGAGTTATTTTAAAATGAAGCTTATGTCTCTGAGGATTGTAAGGGTTCAGCTGCTCAGTCAGGGGGACTAGCTTTCTAGACTTGGTGCCCACAGTGTCTGGCCAGCCTCATTCCCAGCAAGTCACCACCACACCCAGGGTCGGGCATGCTCGAGAATGTGGCCTGTGCACTTGTCTCTGCAGCCTTGGCTCCCACTATGACACCAGTTGGGATATTTTTGTCCTCTCTGCAGGTCACCACACCCTAGAGAAGATCAAAAATGTCTTTTCTTTACCTAGAGGACAGATACTTACTCAATGGATGGATGGATGAATGGACAGATGGATGGATGGCCGTCTCTCATCCCACCTGATCTATTGCATCTGGGGAACTTTAGTGGGTGCCAGGCTTTATTCTAGATACATGGGTTGTATCAAAGCTGATTAACAAACAAGAGCAAAAAAACTCCCTTTCCTTACACACAAAGATTGCATTCTAGCAGGGTAAAATAGAAAAGCAATAAACAAATTATATATGCACATATAAAATATAATATGTACACACAATATGTGCATATATGTACATATGCATGATGCTTTGGGAAAAAGTCAAGAAGAGGAGGGACTGGGTTTGTGGAGACTGGGGCAGGTTGATCTATGAAATAGAGTGGTCACGACTGGCCTCCGGGACCCTTGTTTGACCCAAAGCTTTACCAGATAATTTCCTCATGGTTTTATCCTTTAGGCTTACATGTATATGTAGACACATACAAGTCATATAGATGCCATAGCAGCGCCCAGAAGCGGCTCCTATGCCTGCTCAGCATCCAACACGTAATAAATGTTCAATAGAAAGGAGCCAGTTGGGGCCTGAGAAATGGTTCATCAGTTAAGAACAATTGCTGGTTTTTTTTTTTTTTTTTGGTTTTTTTTGACAGGGTTTTTCTGTGTAGCTTTGCGCCTTTCCTGGAGCTCACTTGGTAGCCCAGGCTGGCCTCGAACTCACAGAGATCCGCCTGGCTCTGCCTCCCGAGTGCTGGGATTAAAGGCGTGCCCCACTAACGCCCGGCCCAATTGCTTTTTCTGAAGAGGTCTCAAGTTCAGGTCCCAGCACTCACGTAAGGTGGCTCAACCCCTATCTGTGACGTCGGCTTCATTGGATCCTAGGCCTTCTTCTGGCCTCCAAGGGCACTTGCACACACATCATACACACACACACACATACACACACACACACACACACACACACACACGTACACAAATAAAAATAAATCTTTTTTAAAAGTAGCCAGACGGGTGAGTGTTTAATAATTGATTTGTTAAAGAAGATTATTCCCCTCACACTATAGAAATAATAACCGTCCCATTGGCCTATTTTACATATACATTGTCTTAGTTAGGATTTCTACTGTTGTGATAAACACCATGACCAAAAGCAACTCAGGGAGGAAAGGGTTGATTTTATCTTACACTTACTTCCAGGTAATGGTCCATCACGGAGGGAAGGCAGGGCAGAAACTCAAGCAGGGTAAGGAACCTGGAGGCAGGACCTGACATAGAGACCATGGAGGAGTGTTGCTTGCTCTGCACAGCTTGCTCAGCCTGTTTCCTTACACTATGCAGGACTACCCACCGAGGGACGGCACAGCTCCCTGGAGATGGGCCCATCCACGTCAATCACAAATCAAGAAAATGCCCCATTGCTTTGCCCACATGGTAATCTTGAGGGGGGCACTTTCTCAATTGAGGTTTCCTCTTCCAAGATGATTGTAGCCCATGTCAAGTTGATATAACACTAGTCAGCACTCATGTATACTTGCTTTTTCTACTTCGGGGAGCAAATACCTTTGAGTACTTAATGAAGGGCATTCACTCTTGCATTTGGCTTCAGAGCTTAGCTGTCTCAACAGTCTCTATGAATAGCATATTGTTAAGCATGGGGCGCCTGTCCCTAAAGGAGCAGCTTTTCCTACACAGCACAGATTCTTCCAGCCTGACCAGACGGGCCTTGGTCAATGTTTCTGCCTCACAGGTCTGTTTAACGCTTGGTTTCCCGAAAGTGCTAATGCACCTCTCCCAAAAGTGATGCGATATTGCTGCGGGGCTTAGGCAGGCAAATCCCTACCCAGGAAGGAGAGCAGGTGTGAAGTGTGAGGTCCAAGTATCCGGATACTGCCTTGCTCTGTTTGGAGGGGAGAGCACATAGCCTCTCTACACTCTTTTGACTTTTCTTCTAGCAAGGGACACAGTCAGCCTTGTCTGTTAAGAAATGTAGAGGAACCCCTCTCTACATTATACATCCAATAGCCCCTGCTCCTCAGACCCTTCCCACAGGCCAGTCACCATGCTTAGTCTATTTCCCAGTATCTCAATTGAACGCTCACAGCAGTTTTGGGAAGTAGCGGGGTCACTGTCCCCTTATTAGTGATGAAGGCACAAATGCTTTGAGGGCCCAAGCCTACCACAGTTGCCAGGATGGCAAATGGCTAAGCAAGAGCTTGGATGCCGGCCTTTTTGGTTCCAAAAACTGGGCATTTAACCACTAAAGGAGGAGGTAATTTTTTTTTTTCTGGAAAAGTGGTACACTGTTCAAGAGAGTAATTATGATGACTGCAGGAATGTGGGGATGCAGGGAGAGATAGATTCTTTTATAATTCAAGTGACTGTAATAACAGAAAAGACAGAGGCATTCACATGTGCTGGCTACAGTGGGTGAAGCCATGTGTAGGTGTAAACAGTCAGGGAAAAACAGACAAATACGAAGAAGGTTGGGTGTGTCAACCTTACAAGAGGGTTTTCTTTCTCTTTCCATTTTCTCTTCCCTTTCTATTCCCTTTGTTTTTCTCTCCCCTCCCCCACCCCACCTGTCTTCCCTTTTACTTCCCTTATTTTTATTTTCAATTATGTGTGTTCATGTGTCTGTATGGGAGTATGCCCCTGTGAGGACAGTTGCTGATGAAGGCCAGAAGAGGCTGTTGGATTCCTGGAAGCTGGGAACTGAACTTGGGGTCCTCTGCAAGAGCAGTTTGCACTCTTAACCACAGAGACATTTCTCTTCTCCCTCTCCCTCCCCCATTTGACCATGGGAAAGGCTACCCTTGAATCCTTTGTCCTTCTGCCTCTGCCTCCCAAGTGCTGTGATTATAAGGGGGCAACACCGTGACTGGCTGAACTGTTCTTTACTGTTCATGCTGGCTGGTCTTATGTCTACTTGACACACCAACTTGAGTTGTCTGAAAGGAGGGAAACTCAACTGAGGAAATGCCTCCCTAAGATCTGGCTGTAGAGCATTTTCTTAATTAATGATGGATGGGGGAGGGCCCAGCCCGTTGTGGTTGGTGCCATCTCTGGGCTGCTGGTCCTGGGTTCTATAAGAAAATGGCCTGAGCAAGCCATGGGCTGAGCAAGCTGTGGGCCGAGCAAGCCACAAGAAGCAAGCCAGTTGGCAGCACCCTCCACGTCCTCTGCATCAGCTCCTGCCTCCAGGATCCTGCCCTGTTTGAGTTCCTGTCCTGACTTCCTTCAGTGATCACCAGTGATGTGGAAGTGTAAGCCAAATAAACCCTTTTCTCCCCAACTTGCCTTTTGATCCTGGTATTCTGTTGCAGCAATAGAAACCCTAACTAAAACACTGTTGCTGCTGCATATTTGTGATTCATACTTGCCAGGTGAGACTATTTCCGAAGGGCAGAAAGATAGTCTTAATATGTGTCAGATTAAATAAAAAATGAGTAAATAATCCAGTGAACTCCATGCTGAGGCAGGGGACTGAAATGCAGGAATTCAGTCCTTTGTGGTCAAAGCCCTGGTCCCTTCAACTTCTCCAAGGATGTCTAAGAGGCCCTGCATAGGGGGGCCGAATGTGCCTCCTCTCTACTCAACCCAGGGAAAATGGCTCTAGACCCAGAGTGACATTCTAGGAGCTACAGTGGCATTTGGGCTCCTCATTCTGTGACTTTGGACTTTGAAAAGTCTTAAAATGTAGCATCATGTTGAGCGATTTTGGGGTTAATCATTTTCTCACTGGACTGGAGTACTTTGATCATAAGCGTTTCTCTGGCACATGTGGCCTTAAGGCCAATTTTAATACTTATTTGTCCTTAGTTTTCACTTAAAAGACACCTTTCAAAAATGTAAAGTGTGGGGGCTGGAGAGATGGCTCAGAGGTTAAGAGCACCAACTGCTCTTCCAGAGGTCCTGAGTTCAATTCTGAGTACCCACATGGTGGCTCACAACCATCTGTAATGAGATCTGGCACCCTTTTCTGTATACATAATAAATAAATAAATCTTTAAAAAAATGTGAAAAAAAGTAAAGTGTGAAGCCTAAATCAGAACAATTTTTTAGGAATTATCAGGTGGTATAGATTCATAAGCAAATTCCTTCATTCTATACTGTGTGCTTTTGTGAATGTAGCCAAGGCTCTTCCTTTTCTTTCTGTATAAGCACCTGCTGTGTCTACCATTCCCTGAGTGTTTGCAGATTTGATTGCTTATCCAGGTTCAATCTATCATTTATCTCTCTTGAAGACAAATTTTCATCCTGTTAACCTCAAAACCTTAGTCTAGTCTGACAATCATTTTAGAGCTTGAGTGTGACATCTGGCACACTTTCTGTCAACCACTGTTCGCTGAAAAGTTGCCTTCCAAGATGTTGAGAAGCATTTTGTATAGTCTGTAGCAAGGATGGGGAAGTCCTTCTTACTAATCTGTATCTGTCGCTAAGTATCACTCGGGTCTGGGTGGATATTTAGGAATCATAACTCTCCATCTAAAGTTTCCTTGTTTCCAGTTCAAATCCTCCAATCTTTTGTGACTGAGTTCAGGAAATAACTCACTTATAGAAAAAAGTAGCACCTTAACTAGCTCCCCTGGATTTAGCTCTCTTAAGCCTGGTGGACCGGATGGCAGCTGTGTTGGCTGTGTGAGTTCCCTGGTCCCTCTGGCCAGGAGTTGCCCAGAATTCCCTGTGCTAACCTCTTCCATCATCTCAGGGCAGCTGCCTTTGCACCCATGTTTCCCCATGTTTCTGAGAATCACGGGCATGCCTGTGGAGCGAGTGTGAGCATTTGATTTCCTCTCCACCTGCCCTGTCTTTGCACCCGTGCTTCCCCATGTTTCTGAGAATCACGGGCATGCCTGTGGAGTGAGTGTTGTGAGCATTTGATTTTTCCTCTCCACCTGCCCTGTCTTTGGGGTGTTTGTTTGCTTTGACCCTGTCCTTACTCTCCCTCAAGCCCTGACTACACCCACCAATGCAAGCATGTCACCGTGTTTATCCCCCTCCTGCTTCCACGCCCCCAGGCCAGCTGATAGCAAGCCCACAGTGATGTCTTCAACACCCCCAACACGCTCTACCAAATTCATTTCTGGAGTTCAGACGTGCTCCAGCAAACAACTGGCTTTCTGAGCTTCATGGGTCCTCTCCGTTCCAAACTAGATCCTTTGTCCTTCTATAACATACCTTCTATTTCTGTCTACCAGTCCTGGAATTCATGGGCGTTCTGGAAACATTGGCTAAATAAACTTCAACCCCTCATATTATAGATTTACCTTGTTGCCTTAAGATTTCAAGTTCCGCACACCCAGGAAGACAACTTTCTCCTTCTTACTCCCATGTGACTCTTAGCATTGAATCTTTAGATTTGTGTGATTAATCTCGAGTTCCTTAGAACCCAGGAAACTAGAAAGGGACCATTGGTGGGCAGGGGGAAGAAAGATCTCAAGGGACTGGGGATAACAGGACACAGATGATGTGAAGGGGGAGGGGAAGGAAAGATGGGGTAGAGGAGTGGGGGGAGGAATAACTAACATGAAGGATATCTGGAAATTTATACGGAAGGCTACTACTTGATAAGCAATATATATATATATATATATATATATATATATCTTTAATTGAAATTACCCTACACAGGAAATAATCACCTTCCCAGAAACTATAGGTTGCAAAAAAAGCCCAGTGGCAGGTATAGTGTTGTGTGGGATATTGTTTTAGGGTATGGTGAGGAGACACCATGACCATGACAACTCTTATAAATGAAAACATTTAATTGGGGCTTAGTCCATTATCATCATGGCAGGAAGCCTGGTGGTGTGCAGGCAGACATGGTGCTGGAGAGGGAGCTGAGAGTTCTACATCTGGATCCATGGGCAGTAAGTAGGAAGAGACTGTCACACTGGGCTTAGCTTGGGCATCTAAGACCTCAAAGCCCGCCCCCAATGACACACTTCCTCCAACAAGACCACATCAACTCCAACATGGCCACACCGCCCAATAGTGACATTCCTTATGGGCCTATGGGGGCCGTTTTTATTTAAACCACCACAGATACCTTCTCAGGTAGGTGATCAGAGGTCTCCTGGAAACACCCGCCCCGACTCCCTGCCCTCCTCCCGACAATACAGGTTATCACCATTGCTCTTGGTTGGCCACCCCAAGTAGTGGTGGCAAGACCCCACTACTGAAGATGCCACAAACTTCAGTTTCTGCCTGCAGGGTCCTCCTTGAGCTCCTGTCCTGACTTCCTTCAGCGATGGGTGTGATCTAGAAGTGTGAGCCAAACAAACCCTTTCTCCCCCAGGTTGCTTTTGATCATACACAGCTGTTTATCACAGCAACGGAGAGCAAATTAGGGAAGAGGGAGGGGCGAAGAACCTGTCATTCTATCAGAGGCCTGCTCTCCCATGTCCCCCAGAGGCTCCTGTGTTTGAACACTTGCTCCCACATTGGTGGTGCTGTTTGGGGAATTTATGGAACTTTTGGATGGGAACCTCACTGGAAGCAGTAGTCCCTGGGGACAGACTTTGAATCCTCTCTCTCTCTCTCTCTCTCTCTCTCTCTCTCTCTCTCTCTCTCTCTCTCTCTCAGCTTCCCATGTGCAGATAGGAGTAACCTCTCTACTTACCCACTGCCAGGCTGTCCTCAGGTCCGGCAGCCATGCCTTCTCCACCATTATTAGCCTCTGTCCACCTAGAACTGCAAACCAAAATGGACTCCCTCTCGCCTAAGTTGCTCTGGTCACACAGTGTTTGTCACGGCAGCGGAGAAGTAACTAGGGCATCTCCCAAAACTGTTCACCACTTCATGATGCTAATCCATTCAGGGGTGCTCTGCTCTTAGCACTTCATTTGCTGAGCCCAGGACACTTGGGAATCCTGTAGCCCAGGATGGCCTCAAACTCATAGAAATCTTCCTGCCTTGGCCTCCTGAGAACAGGATTGACAGTCATTGTGCCATCACAGCCAGCTAATCACCCCCCCCCCCAAATCCCTACCTCTCAACAGTGCTACATTGGCAACTAATTTTCAGCATGGGTTTGGGAGGGGCCATTCAACAGTAGCGGAGGCTCAGAGAACAGACTCTCCCCAAGCTACTCAGTTAGTCAGACGCAGAAGTCATGTGTGAGTTACATCTCTCTGATTCCCAAAGCCATACTTTCCCCAAAAGTCATTCCCAAAGTCACGGCACAGAGGGTTAATGGGAACAGAACCCATTTAACGGCTTTCAACAAATGTCAATCACAGATCTTGTTTGCAAGGAAATTAGAAATGATCACAATAACACAACTTCAAAACACCCTAAAGTTCTGTGGTATATAACAATATGTCCTTGTTTCTTGTTCGTGTGTTCTTGGGCTGACAAGGGTTTGGCCGATCTAGGCTGAGTTCTTCTTGGCAGAGCTCTATATGGATTGCATCCAGTGAGCTGCATGAGTCTTCCATTATCCTGGATCCAGTCTCCCTGCAGGGCATGCCCTTCTCTTGGCAATGGGAGAAGGTACAAATAGGATGAGTGGGAATACAGAACACTCAAGGCCTCTTCTTGGAAGGTGTTCTTTGTTCCGGCTGCCCACATTCTACTGGCTGGGGCAAGCCCAGTCAGGACCACTGGGGTACCGAGTACACTCCATCTCCATGGGGAGGACTGCAAGGTCACATGACAATAGATGTTGATTCTGGGAGGCATGAACAATTGGTGCATGTTTAGAATGCAGGCCCTGGGCCACATGCTTTACATACATCTCAATGACCCCCACACCACCACCATTCTGTGAAGTCTGATGGTTGCTATCCCTACTTTTCAATGAAACAATCTACATTCAACATGATTAGTCCCAAGGGAGTTAATGAACTATTAGGTGCATACACCTGGCTCTGTGTAGAACCAAGGCCCATCTTCTCAACCTTGACTCAACTCTACTGAATGAACTGAAAAATGGGACCCAAGAAGAGTGTTAGTTGTGTTTTTCAGGCGCTAGAGTTGACAGGGCAAGCACCAGAAGACACAACTAGATGAATTTTCAGAGAGTGAGAGGGAGTGGGCTCTGGAAACTATCAAAGCTTGAGTTTCTTTTTGTATCAAGGATTGATGCTTTCTAAGAACTCCAGGGGAAAACCCACTTTCAGCGTGCAGCATGGGACCCTCGGCATGGGTGGGTTATCATCAGCCACCCCTTCTACCCCCAGGCTTGATGCATAGAGAACTTAATCCTCAATGTGCTTATACCTCAAACTCTGATCTGAGCCCCTCTATGGATGGTTGGGGTCCCCCTGCACAAATGTCCATGAAATCTTGTTCCTCATTCATGCTGTTTAGAGGAAGCCTGATGTCCAACTACATATTGTCCTTACTTTGAGGGCTCTTTCAATGCCCGGCGCCCTGAGGAGTGATAACTTCCCAAGGACCATTCTACAACAAGTTCAAGTTTGGTAGAAGTGTCTCATGGGTGTGTGTGTGTGTGTGTGTGTGTGTGTGTGTGTGTGTGTGTGTGTGTTGGGGGAGGGGGTCATGCAAGTGCGTCTAGGGACCAGAAGAGGGTATCAGGTGCTCCGTTCTAGCATTCTCCACACTCTTTCCCTGACAGGGTCTCTCACTGCACCTGGAGCTAGGCTGGTGGCCAGCAACCCCTGATGGCTTCCCTGTCTCTCTGCCCCATATGGCACTAAGGTTCCAGACATGTGTGTGGCACCCAACTTATTATGTGGGGGTTGAGATTCATTCTCAGGTCTCCTGCTTGTATAGAAAGTGGTCCTACCACTGAGCCGTCTCCCCACCCCCACTCACAATCATTTCTGAAGGTGATGGGGGGAGGGGACGAACATGGCCCAGAAGACCCGATTTCTTTGTTTAAAACTGGACTGTCAGATCAAGGGAAGGTCATGAAGAGAACCCTGGATTTCATCAAGGGCCTTGACGCAGGCTTTCATGATCTCTTTCAGAGAAGCATTGAGAAACACGGGCTTATTTAGGACAAATAGACTAGTACTTGGCTGGATTAGACACTTGTGGTGTCAGTAATCACATGGGCTCCCCATCCAGAGTGAGGCTGCCAGCGTCAAACAATAGAACTCTGTCCTCTGCTGGGACCTGCCCTGGGCTTTCTTCCTCTCCCTGCCTCCTCACACCACTCTTCCTCTCCCTTCTCTTCTCTGTTTGAACAACTTGGATGAAGACACAGGACACTAGTTTATAAAACTGAGGCCTGACGTAAACAACAGGGGACTAGACTAGTTTAAAAAAGCAAGAGGGTCAAAGTTTAAAAACCGCTAACTACTACAAGGACAGCGCCTTACAAAGCCTGTTCTTAGAAAACTCGATCTTAAGTCTCTAAACAGCTCTGCGAGGGAGGTGGGGCCGATCATCCTCATTTTCAGAGAGGCTCAGAGCTTCAGCAACTTCCCCAAGATCACACAACACTATATTGCAAAGCCCAGGTTTAAAATGTGTTAACTTTTCCTTCTGATTCTAAATTCTATCCTGTTTAAAACGGGCCGAAACCTAGGTGTAGCTCAGTGGTAGAGGGCTTGCTTAACACGTGTGAAGGTTCAATCCCCAGCACCACATGCCTGTAATCCCAGTATTTGGGGAGAAGAGGCAAGTGGATCAGAAAGTCAAGGTCGTCATCCTTGGCTACATGGTAAGTTCAGGAATCAGCCTGGGCTACATGAGACTCTTTCTCAAAAAAAAAAAAAAATACCTAAAATAAAGTAAAATGAACCAAAACGAACAAGAGAAAATAAATAGAAACAGATAATGATGATGATGATGGTGATGATGATGATGATGATGATGATGATGATGATGATACTCCAGCATAGGTTGGGAGAAAATTGAAGTACCAGCTGTCATGGAGTTTTATCAGCATTGGTCACCTGACCCACAGATCTGTGATGCACCTCCCTGCCTCACTCTGACTGCTGACATCCTGCTGTCTAGCCTGCTGTCCTTCAGATTACTGCTAGGGCTTGTCTAGATGGAGCAGAACAGGACTCTGACTTTGCTATCCCCCACCCCCTCTTAAAATGACCTATTCTTGGTCTAGTTCAGGGGAAGCTGTGGCATGGTAAAGAAGCACATGAGATTAGAAGTCCCATTCATTTGTTGAATGTTCTTGAACAAGCCTTAGCAAGCCTCAGTTTCTTTCTCTGCAAAAAGACAGATCACAAATCTCAGTAGGTAACTGTGAGGACTGTGTGGGAACTCCAGGAAGAATAAGTCAGAGTTTGTCTTTAGAGCAGGCAAGTCTGAGGCTGCTGTACAGCTGAGACATGATCACCATGTCCTCACCCATCATGGTACACCAATCCATCCGTATAAGAGTAAAGTCCTGGTGGAAGCCATCTTGAAGACTTGAGTAGGTTTTGTTTATTCTGGTAGAAGGCCTTCCTTACTCACAGGGTGAGAGAATGCCCTGGCGTCGGGATGGTCATGTTTCTTCTGCTGCAGAGTGTGGCTGAGAGCAGTGAACATGGGGGGACCCTCGAATATTTCATAACGTCACATGGACTTACCCTCTTTAGGGTCACCAGGCAGGCAGGAGGAGGGAGTAACACCCCTCCTCCCCTTTGTGTCTTGGGAGGGGACAGAGAACGGGCAGAGTGGAAGCAGATGCAGAAGTTGTGGCAAACAAGCACCTTTATTTTTTATTTTTTTAGGTTTTTGGCTTTTTCTGGGTCCCTCTGGCTTCGAGGTGGCACAAGGAAGCTACTGTTTGCCTAGACTTTGGTACTTCCTTCTGTTTGCTTTCATCCTTATCAGGACCAGGTGTTTCTCTTGGTTTTTGAAGTTTCCACCAGTAGAAGTTAAGTCATTCGGCTCATAAAACCCTACTGTAAATAAGACATACAATTTTATATATCATAAAAGTCAGAACAAATTACTTTCAAAGCAATGCATTTGAAACTGTATCCAAGTAATGAGCACTCACCTACGGGAAGAAATAAACTCCTCTGGCCACTAGATTATAGAGGTGACTAATTTCTTTTGTTCAGAAGCGACATTGACTTAGCCCAAGGCTTCGGCAAAGCATGATGGTTCGAGCCTCTGTGTTAAGCTCTGGCTCTGAGGTCCACAAACACCCAGGCTCTTCACCGTGAGACACTGATGCTTGGTGTTGGTCCTCTAGCCCTACATTCAAAACTTCATCTTCCTGTCAACCACAGCCCCCACACACTGCTGGTCCTTCCTGCAGCTGACAAACCCTTCCACTCACAAAGCCAGTTCCATCCAGTTCTCCCTGCTGCGTTAATCCATTTTGGGTCCACTAGAATGGCATTTCTTATTTATCACCTTCCCCCTTTTTCTTATTTTGATGGTTTTTAAGGCCTAACCAGTATTCCATAAATGTATTTAACTGTATGGCAAGTCAATGACTTTCAATAAAGAAACAGAGGAACAATCCTTAACATGGTCCAGGTTACAAACCTTTCCTCTGCCCTAGTCAAACACCTCATGACCATCTGCAACGGCCTCATCCGTCTACTTTCTGTCTGGAGAGACTGGTTGGTTCAGGGTGTGTCACAGAACTATCATTCAGCATACGCTCCTCTCTGGAGGGGTCTTTCTCCCCTTGGTCTGAGGTGGGAAGCTCTTCAAGGTGCAGGTCAGAGGAGCTGTTCCTTCTCTTTTTCTCATCAATGTGCTCAGTGTGTGGATCACTCCACACTCCATTCATCCTTCACCACTTGCTGGATATTTGGACTTTTTACCCATGACTACTGTGAAGGGCATTGACCATTATGGCACTGTATGGATAGATTTTGATTTCTATGGAAATCTGCTTAGGAGAAGATCTGATGAGCACAATTCCTCTTAATAGTACTTTTAACAGTGTCATGACTGACCATGTTTTTGGGAACATTTACAAATTCAGTAGTTACCATGGATACATATTCGACTATTCTTTCTATCATTTTGACACCAGGAAGATTATCCATTGGTTAAAAGGAAGGGCTCGTATCAGCTTCTGGCCCCAGGTCCTCAGTGTTGAGTGCAGGGATTCATGCATGCCAGCCGAGCCCCCTACCATGGAGCTACATCCCAGACCTCTCTTGGTTTTTGTTTTTGTTTTTTTAACTTTGAGACAAGATCTTCCTAAGGTAGACCTTGAACTTATGATTTTCTTGCATCAGCCTCTGTAGTGGGTAGGGTTACAGGCCTGTACTACTAGATCCAGAAGCACTTTAAAAATTATGTTTTAGGGGCTGGGGAGATGGTTCAGCAGTTATGAGTATGTACTGCTTTTACAGAGGATCTGAGTTCAGACCCATGTTGAGTGGCACACAACTGTTAATTCCACAACCAGGAGATCTAACGCCCTCTTCTGGCCTCCATAAGCAACTGCATTCATGTGCATACACACACACACACACACACACACACACACACACACACACAAACACGCGCGCGCACAAAAATAAAAATGAAAACGAAGCCTGAAAATTTCTTTTTAAATTATGTTTTGAATGCTCCCATTTAAAAACCACAGAGAATGGCCACTCAATTTGGAATCAGGAAAAGTGGGTTTGATTTCAGTCTCTGTCGCTTAGAGAAATCCTTTGGATGACATCCCTTACTGCCTCAGAGACAGTGTTCTCCTCAATAAGGCAGAATGGTGGTTACATTGCCTCGGCAGAGCATCAGTGTCCCAGTAATTCATCAAAGCTGGCTCCAAGTGGCTCCGTCTCAGAGCGGTGTCAGACTTGAGCAGCCCAGCTCACTAGTCACAGACAGCAGAAACTCATCCCACTCCTTCCTTCTGTCTC
Source organism: Peromyscus aztecus (assembly GCA_902168405.1). Lineage (NCBI taxonomy): Eukaryota > Metazoa > Chordata > Mammalia > Rodentia > Cricetidae > Peromyscus > Peromyscus aztecus. The sequence goes on along the minus strand of CABHPQ010175054.1, from coordinate 19,130 downwards.
CTGAAGGACAGTTACAGAGGGCAGAAGCACACCATGCCTGGTAATAAAGAGTCCTCCTTTGGCACCCCAACATGCCTCAGCTCCTAAGTTCCCAACCCCAAATCCCTGTGGCTTAGTTCTCTCCTCTTCTCAATGCTTTCCCCTCTCCCTGGCCTCTGATCTTCTCTCCAGGAGAAAGAATTCTTCCTAAAGGAAGAGGGCAATCAGGGTGGCAACCCCAGAATTATTCTTGGATCGGTGGGGGAAAGCTGACGGCTTCATCTCATACACAATATAAAATGTAAAACACAATGAAAAAATGTTTGTATTATCCTAGTCATTGAAATTGTCAGTATAGGAGGGGCCTAGTACACCAAAGAATTGAACAGCTAAAATATTAACATTTTTGGGTCAATAAATCCATAATACTGTATTATCTTTAACATTTTTGAGGTAAGAATATCCTTCAACACCTCATGCTTTACCGTTGCCATTAACCATTTTCATTGCTTCTAACACCTTTCAGATCTCATATTCAGAGTGCTGTTAGGTAACCATGGAGTCCACCTGTGTTGGGTGTTATACGTACTGAGTGCCACAGTCAGGCTGTGGGTCTGTGACAGTAACTGGGACTAGGGTTGTCTGGTCACTATGTGGAACAGCAGTGTGGGCAGCTGAGCCGTAGGAGAGAGAAGGAGTCTGGGACAGGTCAGGCCTATGACCATATATTCTCTGAGTTCCTGACGTAGGAGACGTAAGTGAAAGAGACTCAGCATGTCATATACACCCTTTTCATCTCTGTGCGGTATCCACCTGCCTCCAGGCTGCTTTCTGGGCACACTGGCTTCTTCCAAACCATTTTTAACATGGAGTTCCCTATCTGGAAACCATACGGCATGCCTAAAGCCACGCCTTGCATTCACGTGACATTTATTCCCAACTTCTTTTCTAAACATTAAGAAAATTACTTTATGTGTATGGGTACTTTGACTGCATGTATATACCCACAGATGCCAGAACAAAAGTCCCCCAGGACTGGAGTTACAGATGGTGTGGGTCACCAGGTGGATGCCGGGAATCAAACCTGGGTCCCCTGGAAAAGAAATAGATGCTCTTAACTGCTGTGCCCTCTCTCCAGCCCTGTTCTCCCTACTTTAAATACCTTCTGCGGTACCCCTCAGTGTGGTCGTGATTAAAGTGGGATGAAACAGTTTTGGCTGGTGGCAAGTGACGGTAGATCCGCAAGGCCCACGGACTAGCAGAGCCATGAATATAGGGTAATATTATGAGAAGGAAGTTAAAAGCACAGGAAATGAAAACAATATAGCAGCCTGCTATGGAGATCCTGAACAGGAATGACTTCAGAGCAGTTAGGATCTGTTTGTAAAAGCACAGGTTGTCCAAGCGAAAAACAATGGATGCAGAATCCCATAGCTGCCACTCCCAGTAAGCAGCCTGCTGGGGAAGGGGAGGGAGTCTTTGGACTCTTCCCCGAAGTGGGTTGGTGCTGGAGAGAGGAAGGCTGTGGACGGTGCAGCGGCTGAGCTTGGCTGGCTGAATCCCAGTTCAGCCGAGGGTTAGCTGGACTGAGTAAGGGTTTCTTTCTCTTTTGCTTCCTCTTAGTGGATGCTGGTTTAGCACGCGTTGTCATAGTTTTTATTTTTGACTCGATGGTAACTGTTTCGGGAAGTTCGAGGATGTGGACAGCATCGAAAATGGTAGAAAGTTTCAGGCAACGTGCAGTTCAGGCAAGTTCTTAGGATCAGAGGATGCGCTATACAAAAGAGGCTGTAGAGGTCTCATCAAAAAAGACCGCAACGGTTTACAAAGCTTCGAGCTGTCAATAACGGAATCAAGAGAGTCCAAATATTGGTTCATATAAGAGGTCCATCTTGGAATTTAAAAGCGTTAGCAACACATAGCTCATATCCCCTTGATAATGGAGTGGCTAGACTTGGATGGAAGTCAGGCATTTCTAGAGGAGTTTATATTAGTTTATGTTAGTTTTCTGGTTAGTTTTATTGTTAACACAACACAGCCTAGATAAGAGAGAACCTCAGTGTGGGAGCCCACAAAGGTTTCCTAGTGAGAACTGAGCTTGCTTTACACAGCAGGGCCGCATTAGGGGATGGCTTGACCACGTGCATGGTTACCAGGTGTTTGGGATGGTCTGCATTTGGCTGTGCTGGGGGGAGGTCTTTTGCTCCACCCCTTGGCACTCTTTTAAAAGCCCTTTAATGGAGACAGAAGGGGCTGGTGGGTTTCGATCCAGGCCCTCCGGAGGCTATCCTGTGTTTCTGTCTCTCTCCCTCTGTATTTCTATCTAAAGATTTCTCACTTTCTCCCTCCTCCAGAGTACCCTGGGAGAAAAAGTGGGAACAGGTCCCCCACACTTCAGTGGAAGAGTTGCAAAATCAGCCTGGCCAGTGGGCATTATCTTGATTGCTAATTGATATAGATGGGACTGTAACGAATCTTTCTCTGTCCTGCCAGCCAGCTCCCAAATAATGACATGGAAACTTCTTGTTAGTTATGAAAGTTCGGCCTGCAGCTTAGACTTGTTCCTAACTACTTATAACATAAACTAACCCCTTTCTATTAATTTATGTCCCTGCCATGTGCTCGTGGCTGTTACCTCTCCTCCTGCATGTCCTGCTTCCTCCTCGTCTGGCTGGCAACTCCGCCTTTCTTCTTCCCAGAGTTCGCTCTGTCCGGAAGTCCCGCCTATACCTCCTGCCTAGCTTACTGGCCATTTAGCTTTTTATTACACCAGTCACTGTAATACATCTTTATACAGTGTACAAATATCCTACAACACCAGACCAAACAGCCATTCCTAGGTAAGAGGTCCTGGACTTTTTAAGAAACCCAGCGAAGCACGGTCCTGTGAGCGAGCCAGAGAACAAGCCAGCAAGCAGTGTTCCTCTATGGTTTCTGTTTCAAGTTCCTGCCCTGAGCTCCTGCCTTGAGCTCCTACCCTGTGTCCCTGCCTGAGCTCACCTGAACTCCCTGGATGGTGTACTGTGACCTGTAAGATGAAGTAAGTTCTTTCCTGCCCCGAGTTTCTTCTGGTCAGAGTGCTTTGTCACAGCAACAGAAATCAACCTAGAACGAGTCACTTTCCTTATTCCTGTGACGAAATATCCAATGAGTGAGTTCCAGGACAGCCAGGGATCAATAATAGAGAAACCCTGTCTTGAAAACAAAGCAAACCAAGCAAACAAACAAGCAAACAAAAACAAAGAAAGAGGAAGGAAATTCAAGCTGTCCCAGAACTCAGGCTGTGAGAAGTCTCAAAATTTCCCTGAACTGGGAACCTAGTCATTACGGAAAGTGTTGCCTTGTCCTGAGTCTGGGGGCTGTCAAAATTGAGAAACCGTGGGCTTGGATTTAAATCTTAGAAGTTGCAAGTACAGCGAAAAGCCATGTCTTGGTAGGAAAGGGGAAGTTGTGTTGTAGAAGAAGACCTGGAGATGGAGCAGTGGTGTGAGATGGTGGTGTGGGAAACCTGCCTTGAAACTTGGCAAGCATAGTTTGTGTGTGTTAACTCCTGTGTGATCATGAAAGGCTCATGTTGGAGAGCGTCAAAAGTGTCTCTTTTTTCCCCCAATTGCTGGAAGCATCTTAGGCACACAGGACCAGATCCAGGACTGGAAACGGGGTTTTATTTTGCACGAAGGTACTTCTTTTCATTGTGTCTAGAAACTATTGGTGGGAATTAACAGCAGAAGCAGTGTGTGTGGCCAAGATAGGGGTCTGGTTCCTCAAGCAGTCAGTGAAAGAAACCTTTTCGGAGCTTTCAGATGTCTGCAAGGCAGTATGTCGAAGGACATACTACATGTGAAGAACATACTACGTGCGAGGAACAGGAGCTCCATGGTCCCTTAAATGAAGTGACTGTGTGTTGTGCTCACAGTGGCTGGTAATGATATATGAGATTTCAACAGCATCTAATAACTTTTTGTATGTCTGCCATGTTGCTTGTCTTAGTCAGGGTTTCTATGGCTGTGGTGAAACATCACCATGACCAAAAGCAAGTTGGGGAGGAAAGGGTTTGTTTGGCTTAGACTTCAATATCACTGTTCATCATCAAAGGAAGTCAGGACAGAAAATCGAAGAGGGTAGCAACCTGGAGTCAGGAACTGATGCAGAGGCCATGGGGGAGTGCTGCTTACTGGCTTGCTTCCCATGGCTTGCTCAGCCTGCTTTCTTATAGAACCCAGGACCACCAGCCGAGAGACGGAACCATCCACCATGGGCTGGGCCCTCCCCCATCAATAGCTAATTAAGAAAATGCCCTGCAGCCAGATCTGAGGGAGGCATTTTCTCAATTGAGGTTCCCTCCTTTCAGATAACTCTAGTTTGTGTGTCAGCTTGGCATAAGTCTGGCCAGCACGTCGCTCTTTAGTTTTCCTACGTCAATTGGCAGAGCCTGTGGGCCTTCTCTACGTGTCTCTCTCCGAGAACGCCATGCTGTGCGCAGGTGCCTTGGACTTAGCAACACTTCAATTTGCATGGCATGTGGATCAGTCACTTTTCTATTGTGACAGAACACCTTGACCGAGGCAATTTATAAAAGAGTTTATTTGGGTTTCTGGTTCCAGAGGGTTGGAATCCATGACCATCACAGTGGGGAACATGGCAGCAGGCAGGCAGGCAGGCAGGCAGGCGTGGCACTGGAGTGGTCGCTGCCTTGAGATTTTCAAAGTGGCCTCGGTTTCTACTGTGTATTCCAGTGTTCTACAAGGGAAGATTTTAAATGACGGATTTAAGTTTTAGAATCTTTGATAAAGTTGCAATTTTTCTCTTGAAGCCCTCTTAGCTGGAGCTTTTCAGGCTGAGGAGTCCTAGGAGAAAGAAGCGGCTTCTTCCTTTGTTTCTCTGATCTATTCAGCGTTCACCCCAGTATCCGGCCCCAGGCTTTTTACTTAAAGACCTCTTAACATTCGAGTTACAGACAACATTTTAGTACTTGAGGTTTTCTAAGAACCTTTCTTTCTGCTTTCAGTTTGGTAGATATGTATCTATCTATAACACTCTGTATCTATTGTTTTGCCAGTGAAGACAGGCTTTTCTCAGAGCGAGGAGACAGTACGCATACAGAGAGGAAGATCCTCTACAAAGTAAAGGAGGTGAGTCAGGAGCCGAAAACCCCACATCCTATTTTTTTTCCCCCGGAGACAGGGTTTCTCTGTGTAGCTTTGTGCCTTTCCTGGAACTCACTCTGTAGCCCAGGCTGGCCTCGAACTCACAGAGATCCACCTGCCTCTGCCTCCCGAGTGCTGGGATTAAAGGCATGCGCCACCACCGCCTGGCCCCTATCTTTTTAATAGTCACATAATTACAGTTGCATTTACTCCATTGACACATAATATAGTTTTATGTTTGGTTGTTTGGTTTTGGTTTTTTGAGACAGGGTTTCTCTGTGTAATAGCTCTGGCTGTCCTGGGACTCACTCTGTAGACCAGGCTGGCCTCGAACTCACAGGGATCCACCTTCCTCTGCCTCCCAAGTGCTGAGATTAAAGTGTGTGCCACAACTGCCCAGCATAACGTAGTTTTTAAAACATTATTGTTCTTTTCTCTTTTGATTGCGATTGCCAGAGGTTTGTCAGCTTTACATGACTTCAAGAATAACTAATTTATGCATCCTGTCTATTGTATGTGTATATTTATATTTATTAATTTCTGCCCTGATATTATTTCCTCTTCTCTGGAGTTAGTTTATTTATAGTTTTCCCTAATGCTGACAGTGCTGGTCTCTGAGGTCTCAGACCTGGACAGGGCGTTCCTAAGTCTTCCTAGGCTGGTTGAAAGCTAGCTTTAAAGTTCTTGTCAAAACAGAGGTTCGGTGACGCCAAGGTGTGTCTCAAGCTCCAAGAACAAAGTGGCTTAGCCATCTAAGCTCTCACTTTTCTTCTATATTTGGCCTGAAGGAGAGGCCTTCCTTTCTCTCCAGCTTGGTGATGTATTTACAGAGATGATTTTTAAGATGTCTGATTGATGGCTAGAGAGCTGCTCTGGTCGCCTTGTTCCGCTGTATTGCAGGAGACAGCAGTCACACTGGTTTTCCCTCCCTCCTTTCCTTTCTGTATCTCACTCGCCTTTTGCCTGCCGGCCTTGGGACGCCCGCCTGAGGCCAGTGTCTTGTGTGTCTTCTTAAGGTGGCGTTGTAGACTCCAGAATGCGCCTCTAAACCTTGAGACGTCTCTGAGTTGTTAGCGTTGGTGGTTCCTTATGAGCTTCCAGGTTTACACATCTGCTCACTTCTGAAGAGAGGATTTCAGGGAGAGGAAAGAGGTAGAGGGAAGGGTGGGGATAAAACAGAACTCACCACATGTACCCAGAGCAGAGATGCTCTGGTGTCACCACACCACACATACACACAAAGGTCAGGGGTCACACACATCCTATCCTAGCTTTATGGGGTTGATTTCTCCCCAACAATAAGTCAAAATGTTCAGTGGCTATTCCTTTCCTTTCTCTCCAACTTAAAATGTAAATAATAAAAATTAGTTACTTTGTGGAAAGATATTCACGTATGATTTTTTTTCATAGGTATAAGTGTATCCCATAGTCTTATCTTCCTTGTTGTTTAGTGCCTTATTCTCTTCCTGTCTTATTATTGGTCATGGGTCTCTGTCATGTTTCAAGGCTAGGATATATTCTGACAAATTTTCATCCATGACTGTGTAGCTAAACAAATGAAGACATTATTAGCCCTACAAGAATAGGTTCAGGGGGGTGGGAGGGGAGAAGAGAAGGGGATCTGTGGTTGGTATGTAAAATGAATAAAAAATTTCTTAATAAAGAAAAAACAAGAATAGGTTCATTTTATACACACTTGTATGTCTCCTTCAACAATGCTTCATGAAGACCTCTCAACGTCAACTGATAAAGCTTTGCTTCATTCTCCTAAGGCCTATAAAAGTCTTGTTGTTATGGATAAACACAATTTATTTGACCATCCCCCCATTGATGGTCATTGTTTTACCTTTTGCCTCTTCAAACAAGGCTACAGTAAACATCCTTGTAAATATCCGTTTCCAGTGTGGTTGTTAGTGTTTCTAGGATGGACTCCCCCCAGAGGACCAGCGGGCAGAAGGGGAGATGATACTTACTGAATTTTAATAGCATTGTCAGGCTGCTCTTCACAAAGGTTATGGTGACTTGTGTTTCTACCATCAGTGTATGGAAAGTCCCCTCTTCTGTGGCATCTCTGGTCACTTGATATTTTCAATTTTAATAGGTTTGGGCATGTAACAGGAGTCAGGTGATAATCTCACTGTGGTACAAATTTGCATTTCCTGGTCATAATTAAATAATTTTGCTGTTTGGATGAGCTCTCTGCTGAACTGTCTGTCTATTCTCTTTGTTATATTTAATGGGCCTTTCTTCTCTCTCTTTGGCAAGTTCAATGATTTTCTTTTTATATTATAGACATTAATATTTGGTTTATCATTTATGCTCTAAATTTTATTCTGAATCTATTTTACTTTTAAAATTAATTTTTTTATTCCTTAAAAATTCCACACACACACACACACACACACACACACACACACACGCACCCATGCACGCACGCACGCACATACATGCACATACATACACATAATGTACTTGATTATATTCTCTTATTATTGTCTCTTTAAGATTTAAGTTTATTTTTTACTTTTAATTGTGTGTGTGTGTGTGTGTGTGTGGGTGTGGGTGTGGGTGTGTGTGGGTGTGTACGGGTGTGTGCATGGGTGAATGTGTGCGTGGGTATGTATGTACGTACACACACATGCATTCAGGTGACATGAGTGTGGGTGCCCTTTGGGGGTCATAGGTGGTTGTGAGCTACCTGAGCTACCTGGTGTGGGTGCTGGGAATGGTACTCCGGTCTTCTGCAAGATCAGAAAATGCTCTTAACCACTGAGTCATTTCTCTAGCCCCGCCCCCATTCTCTCTTCTACCCCTGTTGTGGGAGTTCGATTTGTTTAGCCAATGACATTTGGGGTGACTAGTCCTAGGGGCATGGTTTTCTCTGGATCCATGGCCAGAGAGGGGTGGGATGCTCGCTCTCTCTCTCTCTCTCTCTCTCTCTCGTAGTTGGAGCAGGAGTAAGCAGCAAAAAAGTGTGGTTTGTGGTTGGTCTCATTGCCCTTTGGCAGAATGGCAGGACAGCAGCAGCGGGATCAGCAGCGGCGTCCACTTTGTTCTGTATTCATAAGTGTGCTATTCTCATTGCACCCCTTAATAAATTATTGACCAGACTTGTGTGGGATATCGCTTCATACCCCCCTTTCGTTCACACCAAACTCTTCTTCTTCCAACCCCTTCCTACTTTCATGTCTTTCTTTTTGGTAACTCACTATATTTAATTAATGTTGCTTGCATGAGTTGGGGGTTACTCACTTGAGGAAAGACAGCTTACCAGTGGCCACACCACTGAAGAATATGACTCCTTTTCAAGCAACCATATGCAGTTAACTATAGCTCCAACCATAACCATAAGCCCCTCAGAGAAGTGTGGTGGCCTCATGAGCTCATCACCCATCCATGGAGTGTTGATAGGCCCAGTCTTGTGCAGGTAGCCACTACTGATTTTGGTGCAACTGTCACTTCATGTTCAGAAGACAGCATTTCACCTCATTCCTCTCATTATCCAGCTCTTATATTCTTTCTCTTCATTTTTCTTAATGCTCTCTGAACCTTAGAGAGGGTGCTGCAGATAACTCATTTAAGATTGAGCATGCAACAATAATTTATTCTCAATCCTTTGATCCTTTATGCATTTCTGTGTTCACTGTAAAATGAATTCTCTGATCAAGTCAAAGAGCAGCATTAATCTACTGGGATAAACTTAAAGGGCAGTTTGACAACATGTCTATTTAGTAAAATAACAGTTAGTATGTTCCTGCTGAGGATGTATGGCCTCTCTGGCCATAGACTTTTGACTAGGTTTTGACTAGATTTACAATACCAGCATGAATTCCTTCCCGTAGAGCAGTCCTCAAATCTGATCAGAAAGTGGTTGCCCATAACAGTCATGCCACTATTCCATATCTTTCCTGGCAGGTTAATATTGTAGCATGAAGAGTCCAGTGCTGGGTAAAACCATTGATGGCTCTTGTCCTCCAGCAGCCTAGAGGACACCCTCTAGCACTATGAAAGCTGGTTAGCAGAAAGAAAGCTTCCAGTTTACTTCTAGTTTGACTTCTCCATGTCCTGTAAATGAGGTGTGGTGTCTTCAGCAATAGAGACTTACAATCCAGTTCTGGTGGGCCAGTGAGAGCAATCACAATAGCTTACGTTGTTTTGCTGACATAAGGGACTCCCTTGCCCGACAACTCACAAGCAGATAATTGGCATGGGATTTTTGTTTAATAATCTATGGCTTATGGGAGCAGCGTTATTTACCCATGCAAGGTTCATTTTTATTTTTTAGCCTTTATCATTAAACTTACGGTTTCCAACCTTGGTTTTAAAGGTACTTATTAACTTTAGGATCATTTGCATCCTCCTAATTTACCTTATAAGAGAATTTTTATTCATTTGTTCATTCATGTATAAGTGGAATCAGGCTAACAGTTTAAGATGGAGGGATACTCTTTTTTTTCCAAAGAGACCATTGGTTTTGTCAGAATCATGTTTTGAGTAATACATCCAGTTCACCTAGAATACAATTATTGGTGTGTTGTATTAAATTCTCATATCTGCTGGAACCTACTGTATGCTTATTTGTTACACAGACCTATTTGTCTGTATTTACACAATTTGATTGATAATAGATCTAAAATTTGTAGTATTCTCCAATGGGGTCAATTCTTTTTATTATTCTTTTCTTTTTCATATTTCTTAGTTTCCTGCCATTCTTCTTCTTCTTCATAAGTACAGTGAAAACTGGTCTTGGCAATTTCAAGAAAAATTGAGATTCATTAGAATACAGTACTAAGTGTATCTGGGTATCCAGTTTTGCTGAATTTCCAGTTCTATGCAATTGAAAATGGTACTCAAATACAGTTAGTGGATAATAGTAAGAACCCTGGTGCTCAGCTCTAGGACAGGGTCCTGAATGTACTCTGAGTAGCAGAGTGATGTTTTTGATCATGCATCTTGCTTCTCTTCAGCAATCTTGAGCAAGCTAGGCCTGCTCACCCTGCTGATTAATTCCTTCTCTCAAGTGAGCATCTGTAGCATGAATCTTAAAGGATCTTGCCAATTCCTCAGGTGATCCTGTTTCCTCAGACTGGATGTCTCTCAGCTGAACTGTGCTGCCCAAAAGCCTAAAAGCTTAACCAGCTCTAGTTCCTGGTTTTTCATGCCTTATATACCTTTCTGCTTTCTGCCATCACTTCCTGGGATTAAAGGCATGAGTCACCATACCTAGCTGTTTCCAGTGTGACCTTGAACTCAGAGATCCAGGCAGATCTCTACCTCGGAATGCTAGGATTAAAGGCATGTATGCCACTATTTTCTGGCCTCTATATCTAGTGGTGTTCTGTTCTCTGACTCCAGAGAAGTTTATTAGGGTGTACAATATTTTGGGGAACACAATATCACCACAAGCATCTCCACAGAACTTCTTTCTGTTGAACACCTAGCTTATTCTCTTCCTCAGTTTCTTTCCTTTTTTGGAAATTCCTACCCTCATAGTTTTCAAGTCTCAAGACTGTTTAAAAGTTCAAAGTCTCAGCCCTGGCATATGCCATGCTGCCCGGGCATGAATGGGTATGTGGTGGAAAAATGGGGGAGAAGAGGCATCATTTGTGTGCTTTGGAGACAGAGAGAACTAAAGATGTGACTGTGGGGAGGAACAGGCTGATATGGGTGGCCTAAGCTGCCACCTAAGGCCATGTGATGTCTGGGCCTGTGCTGTGGCTAAGGGCCATGCCACAACTTGGGGTGGTCTCCTGACCCTCTCCCCCGCCCTTACAAAGACAGGCTCTTTTGCGGTATGGGTTGGCCTCAAATTTGTTAGATAGCAAAGGACGGCTTTGAACTTCAGATCCTCCTGCCTCAACCAACCAAATGCTGAGATTCCAGGTGTGGACCAGTGCCTTTTATGAGCTTTATGAGGTTCAGGAGTTGAACCCAGAACTTCATGGATGCTAGGAAAGCACTCTAAACCAAGCTGCACCCCCAACCCTCTCCTTCCCTCTTTTTGGTTGTGAGCCTAGCCTTTAATGGCTGCGCCATCTCTCCAGCCCTCTCCTTCCCTCTTTTTGAAATATAGTCCTTCCCATGCATTTAAGGTCTGGAGATAAAGGCAATTTTAGTTTAGTTTAGGTTTTTTGTTTGTTTGTTTTGTTTTATTGTTTTTAAGGCAGAACACTATTTCTTGGCCATTTCCACACATAAGCTCCACAAGCTCAGGACTTTGGGGGTGAGGTTTACAAGGTCAACAAAACATCAGGCCATAGGAGGGCTGATTCCCTTCCATGGAACTGGTTTTATTCCCTGCTACAATGTCTGTAAAGTTGTAAATAAGGTATTGGAGCTAATAAATCAATCACAGGGGGACCTTCCTGCTGCCAACCATCCTCTAGAGAACAGAGTCCTCGGGGCAGATGTGGGGAATGGAAACCAGACTCAGCAGAGTTGCCAAGGTGCCCTGCCTCGGCCTGCCAAGGGGAATGTGAACTTCTGTGCCCCTGCTGGGCAGCAGCGAGAATCGGCTGCCTTTGTGTAGTGTGCTTCCAATCTATGGAATTATTGAACATAGGGCTTAGGGAAATATGCCAGGGCTGAGCGTTGATTTAGCCCTGGAGCTTAATTGCCAGTGTGAAATCTATGGCCCCTGCAATCTCCCCTGATTAGGGAGCTGCCAGGAGCCCCACGGGGGCCACCCTCTTTTATTAATGTTCCTCTGAAGAAAGTCCCAGTGTTCAGCCTATCGTGGGAGTTAAGATCGCCCGTCAATGATTAATGGCATGATTGCATTTGTTTTCTTTCTGAATTAACCCATGTGACCCATGGCATTTACACCCTGTGTTAACTATTAGACACATAATTGAGCCCTGTGTTTATTTGGGTGGTGGAGGTCCAATGGCTGTTGTGTGGGTTGATAGTGAGAAAACTGGGGGATCAGCAGAGCTCTGTCCGCGGCCAGGGACTGAGGCCCGGCCCGCCCTCCTCCTCGGGTGTGAGGAAGGGGCTCTGGCAGCTTCCTTTACTCCTTAGGGAGGCTTTTCCTGGGCCTTTCAGAGCTCGATATAACGGTCCCCTTGTTTGTGCAGGTCTGGGTGGGTTGCAGGCCCAGCACTACACAATTTGGATCCAGTCTAGGAGGCTTTGGCTCCTTATGAATCCAAGCATCTTTCTTTCCTTTTCCCCTGTCTCCCCCCCCCTCCTCTCTTCACTTCTCATTCTCCCTTCCACAGGGTCTCAACTATGTCGCCCAGACTAGACTCAAACCAGAGATCCTCCTGTTTGAACTTTTCGGCTGCTGGGATTACAGGTATATGTCAAAAATGTCTCCTTCTCTTACAGTGAACAGTTATCTGTATGTTATGACTCTTTGAACTGTTTCTGTACTTAATGGGGGTGAGAAGTTTCTAGAGTGCCTCGCCACGTTGCTAAAAGTCTCGTATAGAACCAGCTCAGATTTAAGCAAGAAAATGCGAAGTGACTGTTGGCATTCCCCATCTTTCCAGAAATGAGGTTGAAACCCTGAATACCTTCTTTGAAACTTGTTCAAACTGGTTCTGATGCCATGGGACAGGGGTACAGGACTAGCAGATGCACTATGTCATAGTTCTCTGCGTCTGCGAAGAGTCTCCTCTCTGTCACAGGGACTGCATGGAGCAGGCTGGTTTAAGGATTTCATTTCCTGCTTCAGTTTGTTTTCAGGGCTGATCCACAGGGATTTCTGCTCTCCAGGTAACACTGAGTAAGGATATTGCTTGCTAAAGTGTCCACTACAAGGAGGCTTCTCAGTCCAGCCAGGAGGCTGTAATCCGGTGTCTGCCGGGGCAGCGCAGGTGCAGCGGCTTCATTCAACAGAGCTCTTGAGGCTGGAAGTCCAAGACCTCCTCACATCCTGCGTCTGGTGGATCCACAGCCATCTCCATGGCCACGCTCCCGTAGCGGACAAGACATGCTCTCTAGGGTTTCTTTATAAGGGCACTCATTGGAAGTGAAAGGGTTAAAGTACTGGCTGTGCAAGCCTGAGAACCAGAGTTCTAGTCCCCAGAACCATGTGAATGCTAGGTAGCTGTAGGGCCCCCCCTGTAACTCTAGCTTTAGAAGACAGAGACAAGGGGTCCCCAGGGCAAGCGGGTGAGAGAGACTAGCCATATCTGCAACCTCTGGGTGTGACAGAGAGAACCTGTCTCAGGGAATGAGGTAGAAGAACTCCTAAAGATCATTTCCAGCATCAACCTTGAGCCTTCACACACATGCACATACATGTGAACACATACCTGTGTGCCCCCACACATACAAATATGCACACACACACACACACACACACACATACATGCACACAACACATACACTAAAAGAAATGGAAAAAGAAAACAAATAATAAGGGCGCTAATCCTTTTTGTGGGGGCTCCACCCCCCTGGCCTAATCACAGCCCAAAGCCTGTTGCCTAAGCTGATCACACTGGGCGGGGGGAAGATATTTCTAAAAATGAATTAGAGGAATGAATATTCACCCAATAGTATTCTGTCTCTGCTCACCCCCAAAAGCTCATACTCTTTTTCCCTTCCACATATATTCAGTCCTTCAACAGCCTCAAGTCCTAACCTGCCCTAGAGTCGTCTCAAAGGTCTAAATGTCTAAATGGAATACAGAAGAGACTCGAAGGAGAATTCAGGAAGTCCCTCTCTAGCTGTGACCCCGCTGACCTAGATAAGTCACATGTTTCTAAAATGCCCGCAGGCACAGGCTAGACCTCCAAAGGGGAGGGTTGGGGAAGGACAAGTGAGTGACAGGTCCCAGGAAAGACCCCCAAACACATGGCACAAGTAACAGTCAGTGCTGGGGGGTGATCTTTCTGTATGCTGTGAATATGTGTTGCTATGACTGGTTGATAAAGAAGCTGCCGTGGCCTATGGTAAGTCAGGGTATAGCCAGGCAGGAAATCCAAGGAGAGAGACAGGAAAGAGAAAGGTGGAGTCTGGAGAGAGACGCCAGTCTGCCGCCAAAGGAACAGCATGCCAGCAGAACAGTAAGCCACAGAACACATGGCAAAATATAGATTAGTAGAAATGGGTTAATTTAAGATATAAGGGCTAGCTAGCAAGTGGCCTGCCATAGGCCATACAGTATGTAAATAATACTAAGCCTCTGAGTGATTATTTTAAAAGCAGCTGTGGGACCGGAGAAACCTTCCAGCTACAAGCCAGCTTCCTATCTCAAGGATAACCTTGGCTTGTTGCAGTGCTTTCCAGGCCCCTGGGGTTGAGTCTGCCTCTCCAGCTTTCTCCAGCTCTCTCCAGCTACGTGGGTTTGTAGCCACGCACCCGCAGCTCCTCCAGAAGTGGCAGCTCAGGTGTTCATCTTGTCTCTATCCCTGGAATCTTACCCCGGTTGCCTTAACATCTCCCCACAGATGCCTGGTGTGCCTCTTAAACCTTGTCCATTCCACATCAAACTCTTGACCTTGCCCAGAATAAACCTGCTTCTCCCCTGATTGCCCCACTTCAGTCAATGACAGATCCAGCCTCCGCGTGCTCAGGTTAGTTAGCACAGAGTGGTGCTCTCATTTCTTCCAAGACCTATCTTCAGTTCACCGACCGCGCTTCTGACGGGATTCTGCGTCAGCCTACTCCCCTCTCATCACCTCTGCTGCTGCCATGCTGCTTGTTAGTTTTATTATTATGGCGGCACTGTGTTATTACCGTGTGAGAAAAGCCACGAGGCACAACAAAACCCACTGTAAGAGTTGATTGAGAGAAGGAACAGAGGGGAACGTGCTTAGGCCTATGGAGAGTGTGCGGGGAGAGAGAGGAAGAAGAGGAAGAAGAGGGGAGGAGTCTGCGATCAGCTTTTTATGGATCCCCCCCACACATGCGCATATGGGCTTATGTAGCTACACCACACATGCGCATAGATTACTTGATCCCTCTGCGTGCAGATTACGTGATTGCGCAGGGCATGGATTACGGAGGACGTAAGGGATGACTAAGCCTCTTGCTTGGCTGCTGGACAGCACATGTGTGGTCATGCAGCAATACTGCTTGCAGCCTTTGCTCTTTTGCTTGGGCTGTTGAGCAGAAGCATCTGTCATTGCTCTGATGCAGTATCTCCTCAGTATTCGGAATGGTGGTGTGGGAAGGTCAGTCAGTCACATCATTCTCTGCTCAGAACCTTCCAGGGCTTTCCGAAATCCCTCAGGACGCCCAGAAAGCCTAGTGCCTTCCAGGTTTCGCTTGTTCTCCCTTCGTGGCCTCCGTTCCTGCCATCCTGCCCTTCACTGACTCCTTGCTGTTTCTGGAACGTGTTGGCCTTGCTGCTCCCTGGTCCAAGCCCTACTTCATATTCTGCACTCTTCTTTCTAGAATGCGCCTTTTTCAGCCCTGCGAGGCTGCCCCATCCAAAAGGACGTCCGTGGAACTTGTTACTCGGGACACCAGCCTTCTTTGTGACTCTGTGTCTCCTACCCTCTCGCCTTTCATCTTAGTCTTTCTATTGTGTCTACGTCTGTGCACCGTGACCTTGAACCGTCCACTTGAACCATGGCTCATAACTTAAAAAGATTTCAAGAACCATATTTTGTAATTTTTAAGTTATAAAAACTATGATTTTTTTTTAAAAAAGAACTTATTCTTTGAGAATTTAATGCACAAATGAAATGTATTCTGATCCTATCCACCACCACTCTCCCTCAAAATCCTCCCAGATTGACCCATGGGGATGCCTCCTGGGTGCTGAGATTACAGGCGTTCAGCCTTACACCCCTTTGTGGTGGTTTGAATGAGAACGGCCCCATGGGCTCATATATTTGCATGCTTGGTCCCCAGTTAGTGGAACAGTTTGAGAAGGATTAGGAGGTGTGGCCTGGTTGGAGGAGGTGTGTTACTGGGGATGGGCCATGCCAGGCTCAGTGGCTTTCTGCCTGCTGCTTGTGGATCAGGATATAAAGCTCTCAGTTACTGCTCCAGCACCAGGCCTGCCTGCATGCCACCGTGCTCCCTGCCATGACGATAATGGACTAAACCCTGAAGCTGTAATTAAATGCTTTCTTTTATAAGAGTTGCCATGGTCATGGTGTCTCTTCACAGCAATAGAAACCCTAAGACACCCTTGGAAAGCCTATACCCACAAGGCCACAGGGACAGGAAAGAAACAGCAACAGCAGCACTCTGGAAGCCAGTAGAAGGACACGTGACAAGTGACCGAGCAGATCAGAAGGTTCCACAGCTCTTCTCCCCATCCCCAGGGCTGGGGATTGAACCAAGGGCCTCACTGGTGCTAGAAGTATGTTTTCACTCAACTATTGCCCCAGAAGATGCCACCTCTCAAGGTGGCAGTGAAGAGAATGGGCTGGGTACAGACAGCTTAGGTGCTTCTGCAACTGTGGGCAAAGAGACATCTACTATGAGAAATATCATGAGGAGACAGAAACGTCTGACCTCTAGGTCACCATCTCCCAATCCTCTGAGGGTCTGTTTCTCACGTCACTGAGAGGTGTTGGAGTGTGTCCCCGGGACTCCCCCAGAACAGAAAGCTTCTGGGTGTGAGACACTTAGAACATAAACAGCAAGGCCAGAATAAGGGGATGAACTGCCTGTGTGCAGAGACCCCCCCCACCCAAACTGACAGGGGTACGTTAAGCAAGGCGCAAATGGTGAAAGGGACAGTGAGCAAAATCAGACCTCAGTAAATGACGCCTGCCCTCCGGGGTTTGAGGCCTTCACAGAAATGACGATCACATTTTCAACCAGCAAGGTCACCAGCATGTCAGAGAAACGCCCTCTCAGAAGACGATGGCTGAATGTCAGGTCTAGACCTGGGTGATCTGCCCACTTCTGATGGGATGTGAATGCCTTTCAGAAAGAGCCCAGGACAGTCCTACAACCGGGAACTTTGATTTTGGTTATTCCAACATATACTCCCCAGGTCCAAAAGCCTGCCCCCACCCCACCCCCCACCAGCACTTCAATTGATTTTAGACGCATACTTGTTAATGAAATAATCACAAGAAACAGTTCCTGGTGGGAAAAGAAAGATAAATATTCCAGCCTTGTCTCTAGATCAATGTTGCGTAAAAAAAAATGTTAATTGAAAAGAGTTTAATTCGCCCAAACTCACAAACGCCAATTTCTTTCCTATGCATTTGATAAATCTGACATTCCAACATTAATCTCAGGTTCTTAAAAATGAGATCATGAGCCTGTGAGTGACCCGGCTTGGGATTTTCTTGCCCGATGGATGGGGGAGGAGGAAGGAAGCCGGGTGGGCCTGGATCCTGATTATAATAAGGCATATAGCTTTTCTCTGCCTAATCACTTCGCTGCCTACTTAGACCTCTCATCTTATGTTAATGAACACCAGGCTTGTCTGAGAAAGCAGCCTTTAATTTAATGGGGCTGATTTCTTTAGCGTCTGCATGCAAGCAGAGGTTAAAAAAAGAAAAGGGAACAGTTATCAACCTGTTTCTCAACGAGTCCTTAAGCCGTTTGGAACCTCGCAGTGGCTGAGTTTGTCTTCATCTCTGTGGGTGAGGGATGCTGGAAGCTAATGTATAGCTTGGTTGTAGACCGGTCTTCAGGAGGTAGAGGACAATACTTGGAGGCTGGGGGCCTTTCTCTCTCTCTCTCTCTCTCTCTCTCTCTCTCTCTCTCTCTCTCTCTGTTACTCTGACTTCTATGGGAACCACCCAGCTTTCCCTGGAAGTTTTGCTCTTGGTGGGGCTGCTGGCATGAGCTCAGCATGGCTCTGGGCAGGAGCCTTTGTCCAAGGGTCAAAGCAGCCTGGATGCTTCTGCTTCAGGTGGAGCTCTGAGTGCGGCTGCAAATGAAAATAATTTCATCCTGATGAACCAGAACGGCCAGTTGGTGTGAGCAGGGTGGGTCCCCTTGCTCGCTGTTCCTGAAGCCCCAAGGCAGGAGCCTGGAGTCCACACTTTATCTCTGGATTCTGACCCCGGGTCAGGCAGCCAATAAACCAGGCTGTTTCAGACACACCTTGTGATGTATCTGTCTGATGGGCTCCAGGATGTGCTTCCGAAACCAGCAGATGGTGGCCTTTGTTCAGTGGTGGCCGAGGGCTGGTTTTCTGTCTTAGAAAAATCTGAAGGAGTTGCGGGCTGCATTCCCCCAGAGAATTAGAAGGGAAAAAAAATGTGCTGGAACAAGTGGTATTTTGATGCTCCCATGATGTACTTATTTCTGACTTCCCAGCAGCCTCCAGCCAGTGCTCTCTGAGTTTCTGATCTGCATGGATCCTTAGACCAGCCTGTCTGCTGGTCTCTGGGTCCCCGTGGCGGTCCAGTGCCCTGCCCTGGCTCCTACCCAGGCTTTCACCTGGTCTAGGATGTGTGACCTTGGAGAAGGGATTGCAAAGCGTGTCTGTGTCTGGGTGATTCTGAGTAACTTAGACCTAGAGCTGCCTATCAGATGGAGGTAGGAAACAACAAAATAATTCCCGCCACATCCCAGCCTGGGTTGAACCCACCCGACAGGCACCAATCCAAAGTAGGATCCGGTTGGCCTTTCCAAGTCTTACCTGCTTTGGAGATCAGGTCTATTCCTGTGGCATACAAACCAGACCCTCCAAGAAAGGCCTTACTCTAATTAGGTAGTTAACCCCTCTACTTCTAATTGTGAGCCTAACAGGACACAGCACTGTTCTGAGCTACACGTTCCTCTTTTAAAAAAACTAGGCTATAGTAAATTCTTACCCCATAAGACCGAATTGTTGGAAAAATCAAACAAGGCACTATGCATGTCAAGTGGGCTGAGAGGAGGTTGTCCGATGTACAGGAAAGCTGCAGCTACCCTTGGGTCTGTTGTGCCGGTCAGGCGGGGGTTGCTGGGAGCAGACACTAAAAGGACACAGGACCCTTGTGGCAGAGTGAGAAGTCAGAGCCGATCCGGCCCTTCAGCTGAGGTTTGGGAAGCAGAGAGCCGGAGGCAGTCGCTGCAGGAACTCAGCTGAGTGCAGCTGGCACCTGGCTGGACTTGAATTTCTTCCTTTGTTGTGTTATTGCTGAT
>CABHPQ010175053.1:0-37919 GCA_902168405.1 Peromyscus aztecus | reverse complement strand
CTAAGAGTTCAATCTTGTCCATGTCACGCCTGAAGCCACTCTAAAAACCCATTAAACAACAACAACAACAACAAAAGAAAGAAAAATTAAAAAGGAAAAACAAGTCTGTCTGTAGTAACTTTTTGAGGTATAACTTGGGAGCCACCAAAATCATGTACGTGGTTCCCACTAAGATGCTTAAGCATTATTCTTTCTGGAGAAGGCCACACCAACATGTAAGTATATGTCTTACCCTTTTCTTAAGGGACATTCTCTTCTATTAGTGCCTATGTTAAACTATTTGTTAATATTTTTTACTAATAAACTCCAGTTCTGCTTCATACTGACTTGTCCTGAAGTTCTTTTCTGAAGTGAAGTCAAGCATCTCATCTTGATCCAGAGTCTGAGAGAGGAACTCCTGTGGTTGCCAAGTGTACCTATCCCTCTGAAGCTGCCCCCGCTGCCTCCCTAGTTCTTTACTTAAGCTTTCATATTTGTGTCTCTATGTAGCTAGTGTTGAGACGATAAAATGTCAGTTGATGGTTCCTGTAAGTTGTGTTTAAAATACATAATCAGTACGTACCCCTATGGAGAAAATCAGGGAACCACACTGACTGTACACCCATTTGGGTTTTTATCAGATTTCATATTCATCCTCACCTCTGCTAGGCAGAACTATTACACATGGCTTTCCATTTCAATCTTAACTTTTCAAATTTGTTTTAATTTGTGAGCTTCACCCTCTCCTTCAATCTGTGCTTGGCTGATCCCTGGTAATTTCATGCATGTAGCATGGGCATTTGAAGGATAGACATTAAGAGATATTCATATGAAGTCACAGGGACTGAGTCACCACACACAGGGCCCGCACAGGTCTGCACCAGGCAGGTCCTCTGCATATGTACTATGGCTTCCAGTTTAGTGTTCTTAGGGGATTCTGAGTGTGCAAATGAGTGGGTCTCTGTTTCATGTGCCTTTTCTTGGACTCTTTACCTTCTGTTGTTTTGTCTTGTCTAACTTCAATGTGATGGTTTTTGTTTTATCTTATTATATCTAATTTATATATATATATATTAAATGAATGAATGAATGAATGAATGAATGAATGAATGAATGCATAGCCACTAGGATGAATGTTATCAACTGAACTGTCCTTTATACCTGCTGGAGAGAGAAACTCAGCTTTTTCCAACATAGTAACACTGGGTATATCAACCGTTCCAGGACAGGCCTGGAGTTCAGGAGTACTTGATCAACATATAATGGACTCCACAATTTTTTGTGTGCTTTTATTTGATTTGGTTACAGTTTGGTGTTTTATTATTGTTGTTAGGTTTTTGTTTGTTTCTTTTCCTTTTTGGATGTGGTTTTATTTTGTGGTTTTGTAGGGGGGGAGGTATTGTATTGGTTTTTCGTTTGTTGAGAAAGAACTTAAAGTTGGGTGGGTTGGGGGAGTATCTGGAAGGATTTGGGGGAGGGAAATAATATAATAATATGATTAAACTGTATTTAAATGTAAAAATTGTTTTAAATAATAAAAAAGATTTTAAAAAAGAAGCAAGTGTCACCCATTGCTGTCTTCAAATTATGCCCTTATCCTATTCTTTCCAAACATTGCTAATTTAAGAACACATGCCCTTGGGGTTTAGAGAGATGGCTTAGCAACTAAGACCAGACCCAGGTCATGCTCAGTCAGCATCTAAATGGAAGCATACTGCCATCTGTACCTCCAGTTCCATGATATCTGATGCCCTCTGCTGTACTCTGTAGGTATCAGGCATGCATGTGGTGCACATACATACCTGTAGTCAAAATACCCACAGACATAAAATTTTAAAAATTTAAAAAGAGCACACATGACCAACCTTTTCTCTCTTTAACATAATCTAGCAATCTTTCATTTATTTAGGTTTCATTTATTGTTGCCTTTCATCTCCTGTTTGCTTCACCTTTATTCCTGTGTTTATTATTTAAGACCTAAGGTTTATAATGAGAATCATATAACTTGATCTCTCAGTTCTTGACATCTGCGGCTTCATCTATTTACTTTCTCATTTAATACCCCTAACTACTACATTATCTCGGTCACATTGATCCCCAATATTCTGAACCAGTTCAGTATTTCCTATTTTTATACATTATCCACAATAACTTCCCCACTTACACATCAACAGAACCACTAAATCATTGATGCCACCCACGGTTCCACTTTCAGATGATGACCTAACCTTCAAATCCATAGGACACAAAAGAGATCAAATAAAATAACTTTCTCTTTTTTTTTCTACCAAATTTTTAAGTATCTGGCTGTACCCAAATATTCTACATTCCTTTGTGATGCAGAACAGGTTCCCAGTCTTCATCTATGCTCTGGATCAAATCCCTACTCTCAGTGCCTTCAAGCTTCTGGATTTCAGATTTTCAGCTGCATCATATGTTACTCACATTCCGTAGTTGACTGTCATCGCCCATTCTCCATCCTCAAGCACCATCTCCTTGACTGTTGCATCAATGTATGAACATGGGGGTTCCCAATTCATCTTCTAACATCTTGCTCATGTACTTGATTTCACCTTTAACGAAATTCCCTACAGCTAATTGGTCAGCTGTTCAGAAATGCAATTACTGTTTCACTACCTCTATCTCCACCGCCAGTTTGGACTACAGAATTCTTATTTAGGTCACAGAGACACCCTGCTTCATGGTTTCTCCTACTCCTGTCTGATGGGTTACAATCCATTTCCAACCTAGAGTTCAGAATAATTTGTTTAAAGTCTATAATATTTTCCTCTTATCCCTGTGCTTCAAATGCCCCTGTTACTTACTCAATAATTCTTCTTACCATGGCCTTCATAGCCTATGCTTAGACAATTCACTTAATCTTATCTCCATTTCCTATAGAATTATCCTAATTCCCTACATCAACTTCCTGGACATTTCAGACCTTCTTTAACTGTTTAATCTTCTTGAAGTGCTTTTCCTATAGAACATATTGGTGCCTTATCTGTTACCCCAACGTTCCTTCTTCACACAGAATTCCCCGTCACTTCAGCTAAGGCAGCTGTGTGTTTTAAAACTACACCTTTACATATGGTCTTGCATTATTTTCATCATTGAGGTAACTAACAGTTATCTCAAGACACATGATTTATGTGTGAATGTATTCACCTATTGAGACAAAATTTTCTTGAGGGGAGGAATGATTTTCTGTCTGTCATTTACTACTTTACCCTTATCTGTAAACTGAAAGCAGTTAGATAATTGTAGTCTGGTGGACAAGTGAACATATCAAAGACTATATATATATATATATATATATATATATATATATATATATATATATATATATATTAACATATATGCACAACATCAGAATATCAGGAGAATATAATTGGTTTGTGAAAAGATTTAAAGAGGTAACTAAATTCTACATTGTCTAGACACCAACTGGTTAGTTGTAGAAGTAACCAACCATCTTATTAAATAAAAAACACAGAGCCAATGTAAAGATAAAAGCCCAAGAGGTCAGAGCTAAGAGCCTTACCCTCCTGCTGCCAGCTAGCCTCTTCCGCCAAGAGACCTCTCCGAAAAGGGAGCTACTTCCTGTGTGTTTGTCTTATAAAGACTTCCTGTTCTGCCTTCTCATTGGTTGTAAACCCAACCACATGACCGTCTCATCACTGCCTGTCTGTAGATCACTCCAGGTCTTCTATAGTTGGTATTGAGATTAAAGGTGTGTGTCTCCAATGCTGGCGGTATCCTTGAACACACAGAGATCTACCTAGTTCTGCCTACCAAGTGCTGGGATTAAAGGCGTGCTCCTCCAGCAAATCCTACTGGCGTGCACCACCACAACCAGTTTTTGCTATGGCTTGCTAATAGCTCTGACCCTAGGCAACTTTATTTATTAACATACAAATAAAATCACATTTCAGTACAAATAAAATACCACTATAGATAGTTCTCTATATAGTATCAGAGAGTTATAATTTAGAGATAGTCTACACTATTATTTTATGCACTGCTTCTCATGTTAGCAAAATGTGACTATTTTCTGTTAAAAATAATTTTTACAATCATATATATGAAAAAAAGTTCCTGGTGATATAATTGTACTTAAATTATTTTATTTATAGGCTTAATGATCTTCATTGCTGATGATTGCTTTATTTTTATTACTTAAGACTCCATTATCTCTCTAGGCTATAGGCTCACTCATATTTGTTCCACCAATTTAGCATTAATAGCCAGCAGGCTTCTAAGAGACTCCTCCAAAGAACAGCATTTCTGCCTTCAGGCATTTTACTTGGTTTTAGTGATCTTCTTAAATCAGTGACATCTTTAAGTAGAAAAGAAATAACCTTGGCCATCCAGGAAAAAAAAATCCAACATGACACAGAAGAGAAGATGTCCACCTCCCATCCCGTCAACACAGAAGATGACACTGATGTACACTCAATGATCAAGCAGGAGTATTCAGAATGAATGTTGGAATGGTCATGGAACATCAATTTCCAGGAACTAGCAGGCTAAAAATCCCCCCTTTTCCATGATAATAGAATAACAAATTTTTAACAACCTTGAAATCACCAACTATGTGATAAATATCACATATAACCCTCTCCTAATGGAGAGCTCACTCTAGTTTAAGCATATCTCTCTCTTTATTCCCATTTTCTTAGAACTTATTGTTTAATGTTTTAATTGAAATAGAATCATATTACTTCCCATGCTTATCTCCCTCCAACCCCTCCCACGGCTGCCATTGTCAAGTTGATAGCTTTTTTCCCCTTTGAGTATTTGTGTGTGTGTGTGTGTGTGTGTGTGTGTGTGTGTGTGCGCGCGAGCGCACACGTGCACACTCACAGGCACACATATTCAGTCTCCTGAGTCCATTTCTGCTTGTGTGTATACGGTCTCCAAGTTGATCCTCTACATGGACAACGTATAAGGGGACTCTTCTATGGAGAGCCTGGTTCTCTTTCTTCCAGCAATGATTAATTGCATATAGTTCTTTGCCTAGGAGTGGGATCCCACAAAAACGTCCCCTTCCACATTAATAAGTGCATTGATATTGCCATTGCTTTAGTCTTGCTTAGGCAGCCACTTCTAGGAGAGACCATTTCACTGCAGGCTTCCTGTCAGCCTGGTTCTTTCCAGTCGTTTAAGCCTGTCTCCCACGATGCAGGAGTTGTGGTAGAGGTGCGGCTGCTCACACTGGGCGCCCCACAATCTGTTGTTGTCTACACTGGAAAGACATGGCATGATTCAAGATGGATCTGACCGGAAAATCTCTTTCCTGCAGTCTAGCTTGCATGGCACCCAAAAACACACGTGAGCTGCCCAAGGAGAGATGCGATTAAACAATCCTATCCAGCTGCAACAGCTAAGACCCACAGCAAGGACCAGTACAGCAAGATATCCTTAAAGGTGCAATAAATGATAGTCATAGGTCCTTGGTAACCAACAGGTGTCTGATTGGACTCAGGACACATTCCTCAGGAGGGAACTCATGTCTGGTACTGAAAACATTGCTTGTAAGGTAACAGACATTAGAAAGGAATTTAGTACCACTTACTCAAAAACAACAACAACAACAACAAAACCTTTTAATTCCACTTAACCATCTATTTTAGGAGTGGAGCAAGTGTACTATGGTGTGCATGTGGAGGCCAGACAACAACTTGTGGGAAGGCGTTTCCACTTCCTCTAGGTAGGGCCTTTGAATCAAACTCACCTAGTCAAGTTGGCAGCAAGTGCTTTATCCTCTGGGCCATTTGGGGGACACTTAACACTTATATGACACAGATACCATAGAGGATATAAATGTAACCTAAAGAGAAAATATTCCCATTCTTATGGAGTTGTGATCATTTATTTAATAATAATTTTTAAATTCATATTTCTTCAGTTAAAATATTATATATTTATTACATATTTATGACATTTTATAAAATGTAAATACCTGTAGTATAGCTAAATCACATATGTGTTATTCGCATACTGGCCATTTTGATGTTTAGAATGTTTAAAATCACTTTTCTTGGGTATTTTATAGGGTGTTTTGTTAGCTATATAATATACATGTAGTCTTTGAAAAGTACAGTAAATCTCAACATATCCCAGCTGTCATATAAATTCTATTGGTAAATTTTCACATTCTGTTCATGTTTATTGTGAGCTGACACCGGGAACAAGTGACAGGGTCCCTTGCTTTAAAGCATGCTTAGCTCAGGCATCCTACAAAACTCACTGCACTGTGGCGGATACTCCCTGACCCTGTAACAAGGAGAAATGCCTCTGAGAGCAGTTAGAAGTTAAAACATCTATCTCCAAGAGAGGTTAATACTGTTTATTCCATGACGACAATGCCAGCCCAGCTGGAAGGATGAGAAGTCAGGCATCCACCCACAGAGAGGACAGAGAGGGCACTGCAACTGGAAATCTCTTGGTTAGGAACTCCAGCATACCCACTTTAGCAGGCCTCCGCCATTCATTTCTAGTTTATTTTCTAATTCTTTGACAGGTTTGTACATGTGTAGATTTAATTATTTTCATGTTGTCTGCTGCTTTTCTTTGGACATAGGGTCCTATGTAGCCTAGGTGGGACTCTTACCTCACTAAAATTCTCATCATATATATGTATATGTGTGTGTGTGTGTGTGTGTGTGTGTGTGTGTGTGTGTGTACAACAACCAATGAGAAAAGAGGGCATGAATTTGAAAGAAAATGAAGAGGGAAATGATGTAATTATATTACATGCTCAAAAATCAAATAAATAATTAGAAAAGTGAAATTTTAAAGCTGTGAAAAAATAAGCCAACTAAAGACTTGCTTAAAATGTGCTTTCAATTTTCCTTTTCAGAAACAATCTTGCAGATTTCACTTCTCTGTGGGGGAGGGATGTGTATTTCAATATTTCCTAAGGATGCTATATAGTTTTTTCTTTTTACTAAATGTAGGTTATTAAAGTATTTTACATTTCTTTGGAAATTAATTAATTTAAATATATTTTAATAATTTATACTTAAGACTGCCCATACTATTGTTATTACTACCATTTAAAAAACTCATTTAACATATTGTGATATAACTATCCCCTCCCAGAATTTTATAATTTAACATCTTTTCAAACCCACAGTTTTGTGTGGGAGGGACTTTTTATCATGAAGATATTTTGATAGTTATCTGCTTTACTGTTTGAGTGGCTTTTCATGAAACATTTTGTTTGTCAATTATTCCCTCATTTTAATTTTTGCTTCACTGATATTTAGATATAGAAAATATTTTCCTTTGTTGTCAAAGCAATTTGTCAAAATTGTTTTGTTTTTAATTTTGTCAATTAAGTTTTTACTCTGCTTATGATATTATGTTTCTATATATGATACTGAGGGAGAAGAGTGGGTGTGAGTGCTGGTGTGATTCTCACTGTGTGGGGTGTGAAGAGTATGTGAGTGCTGGTGTGATTCTCACTGTGTTGGGGGGGTGTGACTAATAGGTGTGAGTGCTAATGCACATTCATAGTGTGTGTGTGAAGGGGGGGTGTTGAGAGGAGAATATTGGCAGTCGTTTCTCCTTTTCTATCATGGGGTCCCGGGATCAAACTCAGCTTGTCAAGACTTGTGTGTTGAGAGCCCTAATCTGTTGAGCCAGTCACCAGCCCTAGCTCTTAAAACATTAGTTTAAAATCTTGGTTTGCTCTTTCCTTGTAGATTTACTGTACAGTTGGATTTTACATGTGAGGGGAATGTTTTATATACAAATTCTAGAAGGTAAAGAATAGTCAGGATGTGTTTCCAGAAATCTATATTTCTATTTAATAGCATGATCTTACATTTAAAACATGAATCAGTACAAATGATTAACTGTATAGAAGCATTTGAAATTATGCATGGAGAACTGGAATGCATAACATGGGTGCCAAATTTATGTATGAATTTTCTAAGAAAAAAACCCACACACTTCTGGTTTAAAAAAAATGTAATGTAAACTAGACAAAACCCAAAGGTACCATTACGTGCTGCTCACTGGAGTGTTTTGATGGTGTTTATGTGCAAGCTCAGTTTCTCTGAGGAAAATACTTTTTAACCAGCAATAGACACTACTTCCTCTGACTATTCTCCGTAAATAAGCCATTGAGAGAAATCACTCTTAGTGCCATAGCCATGGGAAATCTGAAGCAATCAGAAGACTGATAACCAGAGAGCCAAGATACGTGAGCGAATGTTATAAGAGGGCCCCATACTCCAGGAGAAACTAAGGATGACATGAGCTAAGTTGTCTTTACTCAAAGGAGCTTCCAGAGTGGATTTAATTTAAATGTTTTCTTCTTATCAAAGAGGGTCACCCAAATAAATTGTGACTCAGGCAGCACACTGTCTGAAATGACAGATATGTGTTGTAATATCAGTTGTGACCACTATGTAACCACCATACGCTGGTCAGAAACAAACAAATCTTTTTAAGGGAAGATAATGGGAACTAGTTGTTTATATGCTCATTTGTTAAAGAAAGCAATGACAGAATTCTTCTATACTTTTATTTATTAGTACAGAAGATATAATTTTGTTTACAATACTCAATAGAAGAAGGGAGTTAGAAACCAAAACAAAGAAAAGAAATGATTCAAGGTGTCTATAAATTAGTCAGTTACTCCAAATAATACTGGATTGAAAATCCACTTAAACTTCTGATCTATGTTTTGCTGAGGCAATACAAATATAATTACATTTTGGCAAATGCTTTGTTACTTAGTTTGTCATAAGTAGCATTTGCTAGGAAGTAAAGGTCTGGAGCAAAGTGGCTTTCTATGACTAATTGAGCTCTTTGTGTGTGTCTCACAAACACTTCAAAAAGTGATTGGTACTGGCTTGTATTCCCAGATTAGTTGATGTTGAGGATGACTCTCACAAGATGACTTGATTCGATATAATACTTATGAAATTTGTAGTGACTTTCTGAAATTGCTTCTTTGATTAATTTTCTCTGAGGCATCACTGGGCTTACAGATACAGATTTACCTCTGCTGTTGGACAGTCTTATCGAAGGCAATGTAGGAAACTGATACGTTTTCACTCAAAATTCTGTCTGGCATCCTTCTCAGTCTCTCATTCACTGTTCCCACAAGGCAGAGCCATTCAAAAATTCATATAACAGTCAAGTTCCAACAAGTATGTTCCCCTGGGAGACTGTATACTTCTTTTACTGTGAAATAAACATCATATAGTGAATCATGTATCATTTCCTAGGATGGGGTAGTTATCTCAAATGTCATTTACCAGTCATCTGTAATACACTGGAGACCTGAATTACATGAAACTTACAATATAAAGACAGCACTGTGCAGCAATGGACCAGCAAATGCACCCTTGGAAAGTTCCCTCCTAGGTTCTTCCTCAGAGACAAAATTGCCATGTTTCAATAACTCTCCACAACTAGCATCTTCTTCAGTGGTGAAAATATTTGCCTCTCCATAGGTGTACTGTTTGGTGTATAGACACCCAGATGTCAATCACAGTGTAAGATGTCCAAACTGAGGCAGGCAGCCAAGAACTGGGTGTCCAGGTAACAGTCAGAGGCACAGATTCCCTTTTCCCATTGAAGTTCATTATGGTGAACTGTTACTCAATTGTTTGCATGGTTTAACCTCTGCCGCTCTCTGGTTTAATTCACTATAGTTGAGAAGGTAGATAATTCAATTGCATGGCATCTTATTTACAAACCACAGTGGTCTATTTTATTCTATTTCCACACATTCTAAGTCTATGATCCACTTGTATAGTCCTAATTTCTGATTTTTTTGTTATTTTTTGTTTTAAATATAGTACTAGGTGTCATCAAAGCTGAGTAAGGAGGGCTGAAATACAACAATGAGTAAAGTGACACACATTAGCAAACGTGCAAACAACCCCCCAAGAAACTTAAAGGAGAAAACTGCTCTTTTTATTTTTAATTAATTAATTATTAGATACAAAGTGTCACTTTGTAGCCCATGGATGGCCTGAAACTTGCTATGAAGACCAGGCTGGCCTGGAATTCAGATATTCACCTGTCTCTGCTTCCAAGTGTTGAGATTAATGTTGTGAGCCAACACACCCAACTCATTTTTATTTTTAATGAATATTGTGATAATACATTTTGTTTTAAAATAGGCAAAACTTTCCATGAAAACTTATATAGCAATGTTTTACTTAGTTTTTCATGTAAGAGTAAGTATAACTTACATAGAATCTGAACTAAGTATCATCCCTGTGTGAGAATATATAATTAAAGAAAACACTTAAGGACAAAAAAACTTAAGGACAAAGCTGCGCAGCAGAGGAGTTGTTTTGAAAGAGAAAATGTCCTGAGCTTTTGTGAGAACTCAAAGATCAGGTTCTGATGTGGTCATATGTCAGGAGACTGAGATATGACATCAGGTCACAATACAGAGAGACCTTGAACACTCTGCACACCTGTATTCACAGCACTGACCATCAGGCACGCTCCAAGACAGAAGGGAGCAATTGAGTCCTCTTTTAAAATAATTTGAACTAACTTTCAGAAGAACTGAGACTTCAATAATGAGTCTTGGTGTCAAAGAAAAGGGTTTCATATGTGTAAAACCAGAAGTCTTTAGTGTTTTGTGTCATATTCTTAGAACAAAAAGATCATCAAGTTACTGAGTAATATGTAGGGAGTACTGAGTATGAATGTAGCTTTTCTACAATGTAATGTGGACTTGGATAACCATCAAAATAACTTGCGTGCAAACATGCATACTAATCATATTAGCAATTTTTTTGCATGCTAATAAAATTTTGGGAAGGGTTGTAAGAGCCAAAGAAACAGGGAGTTTGCTGTGAGATTGTGTCTTCTAGAAACAGCATAACCTACACACATGAAGTCTCACCAACTTGGCTACCTAAAACAATGACCTGAGCAAGAGTGACACTGATAGACACATTACATGGAAAGGAAAAGCTCACCAGGCCTCAAAATTAGGAGAAGAACTAAGGTAACTAAACGATGCTGAAAGCAGGGGAAACAGCCGTCTTCATGGAAGAGCACACCATCAGGTCAACTAATACCAAATGGTGAATAACTTCTTTTAAAATTAAAACAAGGTTCATAGTTCATGTGTTTCCACTAGTTTGGCTATTTGTCCCTGTGCTTTTTCCAATCTTGGTCTCAACAATTCTCGCTCATACAAACCCTCCTCTTTCTCACTAACTGGACTCCCAGAGCTCCACCTGGGGCCTGGCTGTGGATCTCTGCATCCGCTTCCATCAGTCATTAGGGTGTTTGGCCATCCTATCACCAGAGTAGGTCAGTTTGGGCTTCCTCTCGACCATTGCCAGTAGTCTATTGTGGAGGTATCTTTGTGGATTTCTGGGGACCTCTCTAGCACTCTGCTTCTTCCTATTCCCATGGGGTCTTCATTTATCATGTTCTTGTTTTTCCTTGTTCTCCCTCTCTGTTCTTGATCCAGTTGGGATCTCCTGCTCCCCTAAGCTCTCTTTCCCTCGACCCTTGCCCTTCATTACCCCCACTCACGTCCAGGTTGCTCATGTAGATCTCATCCATTTCTCTGTCATTGGGTAATTCCTGTGTCTTTCTTAGGGTCCTGTTTTCTAGTTAGCCTCCCTGGAGTTGTGAGTAGCAGTCTAGTCATCCTTTGGTTTACATCTAGTATCTACCTATGAGTGAGTATATACCATGTTTGTCTTTCTGAGTCTGGGTTACCTCACTCAGGATGATTTTTTTTCTAGCCCCCAACTGGATCAGGCCCTCTGGATAAGTGAGACAGTTGATTAGCTTGAACTGTTTGGGAGGCACCCAGGCAGTGGGACCAGGACCTGTCCTTAGTGCATGAGCTGATCGTTTGGAACCTGGGGCCTATGCAGGGACACTTTGCTCAGCCTGGGAAGAGGGGACTGGACCTGCCTCCACTGAATCTACCAGGTTGAGCTGAATCCCCAGGGGAGTCTTTGCCCTGGAGGAGATGGGAATGATGGGGGGTGGGCTGAGGAGGGGGGGGGCAGGGGGGGGGGAGAAGGGAGGACTGGGGAATCGTGGCTGATATGTAAAATTAAATCAAATTATAAAATAAAAAAAAACAGGTAGAGAAGAAAAAAATAAAAGAAAGAATTACTAATGAAAAAAAAAGAAAGAAATTCCAATGCTTTATAAACTTTTAAAGGGGTGGGGGTGGGGAGTGGATAACACAACCCAAAGGCAAACAGACAGAGTTTGCTGATGATCTATACGCTTTCAGTATACAACTGAGTGAAGATGGATTTCCTGGTACAAGTTCCTGATACAACAGAACTTCCTGCCAATACTAAGGAACTGAACACAGGGCCTAAAAAAAAAAAAAAAAAAAAAAAAGGAAAACAGGGCCATAGAACACTGTATGCAAAGCACTACTGCTAGAAAAGAACAACCGGAAATGAAGAAAATGGTCTTTGAGAATGGAAGAAGAACCCACAGTCATTGTCTAAAGCTAACTTTTACAATTGGAGATTTATTTTGGTGGGGTGTAGTCACAATTCTCAGAAGGACACCTCATGGCAAATGACCCTTACAAAGACCCCACATCAGTACAAACACAGGCTCTGAAATCTGACCTCCTGTGCTTAACTTTGGATAGTCACAGCTTCCTGCTGCAAAGTTTTGGAACTTTAAGTCATTGATTTTCTTGGATCTACAAGGATGCTGCAGATGAAATCTTTGTGGAGGTACTTTCTTATGTTTGTTGGTGCACAACTGAAGGACATGAAGAACAGCACTCAATAAAAAAATAACATATGGTTATCAATGTAATGTTTTCCACTATATCACACACATAAGCTCCCCTCGATATTCTAAACTATGGTGGACTTGTCTTTACACTCTGAATGTTTCCCTGATACTTAATCTAGGGATGAGGTGCATTGAATAAGCAGATTTATAGCAACCAGAGGCAGGTCCTCAGAAAACAGCATTTACTCCTCCCTGGCTATGCAATGAAACATACAGTTCTATTACTGATGATGCTCCTTAGGCTACAGGGATGTGAAATGGGTATTTTTAGAGTGAAGTTGCGAAGTAACATTAAGAAGATTGTTATGCAGGCGCAGTTAATGAACTCAGTGGGTAGCATTTAGCTAAGGCATTTAGACTAATAGCAACATCACACTGGATTTACTATAACTCTGCAGCTCTCTCTCTCTGCTTTGCTGTAGATATCTTCATTCTCCAAACAATAATAACAGTTAAAGATTGCATTTTCTCAATTGCTTAACAAAATTTGCAAATTAATATACTGCACCATTGCAGCAGGGTCATCATGCTCATTTAATTATTGAAAAAGTTGATAAAAAAGACAATAATGTGATTTGAAGGGAAAATAAACTCAAACGTTGAAATTCATTGACATTAGCAAGACGCCACCACTAGTTGTGCCTTGAATACAATACAGCATGTTTATAGTATGTACCTACATCTTCATGCTTCTTAAATATTTCTTTTAAAAATCACAAACAGTAGGAGCACTTCCAAACTCCTTCCACAAAGCCAGCATTACTCTTATGCTAAAATCAGAAAAAGACATCACTATAAAAATTAAACTATAAGCATATATCTCCAATGAACTTAGATGCAAATAAGCTCAATTAAATTCTTATAAACCAAATGCAGGCACATATTAAAAAGATCATCCATCATGATCAAGTTCACTTTGTTCCAAGGATACAGGTATGAATCACCATACGCAAGTCAATAAATATAAATTATGTAAATGGGTTAATGATATAATTCATAGGATTATGTCAATAAATATAAAAGACCTTTGACAAAATCCGACATACTTTCATGATAAACTCCCAAGAGAGATAGGACTGGAGTAACCATACCCCAACACAATAAAGGCAAAAGCTAATACCTAAATTCTTAAAATAGTTTCTCTTTATTTAGAATGTTATCCTCCAATTGCAGTTGTAAGGCATGGAATATTTTCATTTAAAGTCATTATGTTGAAACCATATCCTTAATATGATGGCATTAGGAGGTATGCCATTTGCTCTTGATTAGGTGCTGAAGATAGAACCTATATCTATGCATAAGCACTCTCATGAGTGAGAACCCAGATCACCCATCCTTTCTGACCTTTTGAGAACACAATATCTGCAATCCATAAACCTTGGACTTCTCAACCTCCAGTGTGTTTTGATACTATAACTCTCAGCTAGTATGGCAATGTGGGGGAAAAAAAGTAGTCAAATGTTTTATAGAAGAGACCTCTTGGTATTGCATTTCTGAAGCACATTTATCACCAGTCATAGTGGCTGTCACTTTTCTTATGGTTTACACAGAGAGACTATATATGAGATGTAACTGTGAGTACAGCATACCTTTGTCTAGCATAAAAGGAGTGTGTAGTGTAAAAGAATCGTAGGAAGACTGGTCTTGTCTCTCATAAGGGGAATAAATTGGGAATTTTTCTTTTGTCGTGCCCTGGAATTGTGCTGAGCTGCAGTAATTCACTCAGGTATAAAAAGGTATTTCAAGGTTCTAGAAGCTTCTCTTTCAAAGGTGTGGGTTTGTTTGTATTCTGTCTGCCATTAAGAAGGAATAGCGAGCTTTAGATATATTCTTAGGTATTTCTAGGTATATATTATAAGAGAATAGAGCTCTCTTTCAGTTCTACAAACTTCTAAAGGCAGAATTCTTTGATGTCTAGATGAAAGTCAGGCCCAAACTTGGTGGCAAAATTTTTTGGGAAGAGTAAGATCCCTGTCTCAGATTCTTCACAATGTACACTGAGGCAAACAAAGACACCAGCCTTTATTTTCTGTTTCCCTGAGAATGAATGAAGGGACACTAGGTTTAGTTGACTAACAAGTGGTAAGTTAATGCCCAGATACCAAATTTTGGAAGAGTGTTGTGGTGTATATTCTAGAGCAGGCCAAGTGAAGACAAGTCTCCCTTCATTCAAGGCAGTAGACACCTTTCTGGGCAACATATTTGAAGAACCATAGGGGGAAACTGTAGCATGAATCTTAAAAGTCTTATTAATAAAATCAAACCTCAGCCAGGTATTGGGGTGAACACTGGAAGGTCAGAGAGACAGAACGAGCCACAGCTAATCTCACCTGGCAAACTTCTCAGCTGGTCTTGCTTCCTCCGACTGGAGGCCTCTGAGTCTTCATCTAAAATGGGTCTCAGCTGAACTGCTGCTAGAAGCCTGAATGCTTAACCAGGCCAAATGCTTCTCCAGGGCAAATGCCTCTCCAGGGCAAATGCCTCTCCAGGGCAAATGCCTCTCCTTTCTGGTCCTCACGCCTTATATACCTTTCTGCTTTTACTGCTACTCCCTGGGATTGAAGGCTTGCTTTCTGAGATTAAAGGCGTGGGTCACCATGCTTGGGTGTATCCTTGAACACATGAATTTCTGCCTCCGGAATGCCAGGATTTAAGGCGTATGCTACCACTGCCTAACCTCTATGTTTAATATTGTGGCTGTCCTGTTCTCTGACCCCAGATAAGTTTATTAAGGTACACAATATTTTGGGGAACACAATACCACCACAGGAAACTTGACAGTACTTGAACCTATCTAGATTGTGCTTTCATTTTGTGTTGTGTTCTGCAAGATTGCTACATGATACCAGAGTTAATCAACCTTTCCAAATTGCATGCCCCTTGCCTCCCCTACATCAGTCCTTTTGAACTGTGAGGCTGTTATTAGGTTGAATGAAGATTACTTGAACTCTAGCGCATGAAATAACATGATTAAATAAAATAAATTGATACCCTGAATGACTCCTAAGTGACTAGCAGGCAAGTGTCAATTCACAGCCCAGGCAGGACAGAATAAGATAGAAATATTTCATTATTTCACTCAAAACAAAACACAATTTGAACCTCATGAATTTTTTATTCTGTAATTTCCAATTTAACATTTTTGGACTCAACTGACCACAGGTAATAGAAGTGAAAGTGCAGAGAGAGGAGAACTTCTCATGGGGTAAAGCAGCCCTTCCCATCTCAGCACGGGAAGGAAACCACCCAATCTTGCCATCAACAGCTCCCCAGTGTGACCCCTCTTCTTCCTGCTTATCCCACAGCATAGTTGCAGCCAAGAGTTAGAGAGGTGGGTCTTGGACAGCAAAGGAGTTGCAGTATTTTCCTACACTCTAAAAAATGGGTACCGAAACCTAAGAAGAGTGAAAGCTACATTTTGAATAGATTGGGTCCAAGTCTTTAAAACCAACAGGTATAAATTATGATTTACAGCAAGTTATAAGACTTGGAAAAGTTGCTATTAAAGTACCTCCATTCCATAGCCTATTAATGGGAAGTGATATTGATAGAAAATGTTCCCCAAAGTTTTGAGACATCAATAGATAATTCCATTCTATATGTGTCTAGTTATTATCCTCGAGAAAAAGCAGAAAAAAGTGACAATTTGTAAATGGAAAATTTTCAACAGAAAAGTATTTAATATTTTCCTCTGGAAGACTAATTAAAGTGATTCTATTTATGTTTATACTAGTTATTGAAATTATCTTGGCTTGAAATGAATAAATTATTTTTTGGATAGAAAATGAAGCCTTTACAGAAAACCACATAGGCCATCCTGTAGATAAAAGGTCAGTCAATAGAAATTCAACACTGAGAACTCCCCTAGGATCAGAGGAAGAACGGCAATAGAAATGGTCTTCAATACCTTTGAAGGCTAACGATAATTTCCGCATAGATCTTGCCTGAATGGAAAAGAGCTGGGTGGAGGCAGAGTAGAAGAACCACGACCAAAAACAAAACAAACAAACAAACAAAAAAAAAAAAAAAGAGCAAGCCAAATATAGGGCCCCAGACTACATAGGAAAGCTCATAAGTAAGGATCTATGTCAAGCAGGTTTCAGAAAAAGTCGTCTTCTTCAAGAAGAAAAATTTCCAGATCAAACATGTGAAGATTGAGACATAAGGAGGGAGACTAAGTCCCAGTGGTCTCATTTGAATAAACTCAGCACACTGGTTTTCCCTTCAGAGTCTTCCTCATTCTTTTGTAGGACAGTTAGAGAGATCAAATCCAGGACCTCACACATGGTAGGCAAGTGCTCTGCAAATGAGCCACATCCCCAGTCCTCCCTTCTGTTCTTGATGTAATAGATAGGAACGTTAATCTGTGTCAGTGGCTGCAGAAATTTAGACATGCTAGTTCAGAAACCATTATCAATCACGTTCCACTGTTGTTAGAATCTTTTTTTTCCCTGAATGTGGGTAAAAGAGTTTATGTGCACTTTCTGAAGTTTAAAGTCAAACGTGTGTACTTGACAGTATCCAGTTTGTTTTCACTGAGGAAACTGAAGCTCAGAGATGACATTTACTAGTATTTAATATTGGTCCTTTCAACTAGGGTATGACTGCAGAATCAAGACACAGTCTGAGAGCCAGCATACCAAGTATTCCAATAAGGGTGCTTTAATGAAGAGAGAGTGGTGTGTTATAAAAAAGGAGGAGGGGGTCACTTGTTATGGGCAGAATAAGCAATAACAATGCTTACCTGTTTCTCAGTTGAAAGAAAAAATAGTGCTTTGTCTTGGCAAAAGCTTAATGAAGGATGTGGCTTCTGTGTCGCTTTTATGGGCACTGAGAGTCACTTTCCTGCAGTGGAGAGGGCTCTTCTGATGACCCAGGTGGCAGGTTTATTGATTTTTATGAGTAAATGAGTTGCTGCAGCTTCTATGCATAACTAGTCTTAAGTGCTTCGCTGAGTGAAATTGACAGTTCATTTTATTTGGTTTGCAGTTCTTGCCCTTTGCTTTGCACATCTTATAAGCAATGTGAGAAGAAGGTGTTTATCCACTATTTACACCAGTGTTTACTCTTCAGGGCTGTGGTTAGGCTTTAAGGAAAGTTTGAGAGAATGGAATATATTTTTCCAGTGATAATCTTATATGTTTTCTTTTTTATCCTGGAGTGTCCTATTTGTCAAGTGTTCTCCCCATTTCAGCTTTCTACTCCTTTCTGGCAATTTGCTTTTTTACTGATGGCATAATAAAGTTGAACATGAAGTAAAATGGTTAAAAGCCCAAGATGATATCTTTTTTTCTCCTCGAACACAAAAGAATTACTGAGATATTTGTCTTAAAATACAATTAATAGCACTCAGGTACATTGGGATAATATGCCATCAACCTAAGCATAATATTTTAAAACAAAATTATAATGATTCTGTGTTATAAACTTGATCTTAAATCCATTCATAAATAGGAATATGACTAGGTTAATGGTTTCAAAACCAATAATCTTGGTGTCCTTCTTTGACAAATCTCAATGTTACTTCCCTCACTTGCTACATAGTTCTTTCAAAATCTACTCTTCCTACTTTTTCCTAGACTACTTATCCAGCTCTGCCAACATCTCCATCATCTTGTTTCCTATTTCTGTGCTTAGCGTCTATAATCTGGTTTATTACTGTTATTAATGTAACAGTTCATTGGAATAGATCTCACATTCTACAGGAATTCATCTTTTAAAGAATCCCATGGCATCTAGTGGACATATTGAGTAGACATCATCACAATCGATTTTGAAACATTTTATCACCCTCTAAAGATATCTGATACACCTATTTCCTTTCCTTCTATAAAATGTCTTCTGGGTCTTGGAAGTCAATCATCTATTTTGTTCTTTGTTGATTTGTCTGTTCTGGAAACTCATAAAATTGGATCTATGCAGGGCTGAAAAGGTGGTTCAGTGCTTGGAGCACTGACTGTTCTTCCAGAGGACCTGGCTTCGATTCCCAGAGTAACTGTATGTAATTCTGGGTCCAGGGTATCTAACAACCTCTTCTCTCCTCTGTGACAATCAACCATACAAGTAGTAAGCAGAGATACTTGCAGAGAAAACACCCATACGTTTTAAATAAATAATGCAATTTAAAAACGGAATCACACAACTTTTAATTTTTGAGTTTCCAGCATGTTTTACTTAGCATAGTTTTCACCAAGTTCACGTTTAGCATATATTAGCATTTCACTATTTTTCCCTATATGATAATACTGCCACTGATTATGTCTTTTCTTTATTCGTTCATCAATTTATGGACATTTGAGTTCTTTTCATCTGTCAGCTATTATGAATATTGCTGCCATGATGTTTCTATGCACACTTTATACATTATAACCTTTTCTTTCATTGAGTATGTATCTAGGCATACAAATGCTAGATGATATAGATATATATTGAACTTCTGGGGGAACTTCCAGACTGTTTCTGAAAGTTGCTTATCATTTTACATAGCCACTAGAGAAGTGTAGAAGCTCAATTTATCCAGTCTCTCACATATCTGTAATTATCTATCTTTTGATCACAGGCACTCTATTCTCTATGAAGTGGTATATTGTAATGTTGATTCTATACTTGTTTATTTAATGGCAAGATAAGAGGAAAATGATGTTGAACATCTTCTTATTCTTCTATTACCTACTTGAATCTTTTCAAAAGGTATGTGTGATAAACTCTTTGATAATTGTAAACCTGGATTAATTGTATTTTTATTATTGAATTGAAAGTGCTCTTAGGTATATATATTCAGACAGTAAGATAGACAGATGAAACACAAAGTATCTTATGAACCATATGCTTTGCAAATATTTTTTTCCATGTGCTGAGTCCTTTTTTTTCTGTCTATGATCTTATCCTCTGAAGCACAAACATAAAATTATGATGATGTTTAATTTG
The DNA here is from genome assembly GCA_902168405.1 of Peromyscus aztecus. NCBI lineage: Eukaryota > Metazoa > Chordata > Mammalia > Rodentia > Cricetidae > Peromyscus > Peromyscus aztecus. The sequence goes on along the minus strand of CABHPQ010175053.1, from coordinate 18,230 downwards.
TTTTTCATCTGTGTCTCATGCTTTTGATGTTACATCTAATAAGGCTTTCTTGATTAAAAATTATGTATACTAAGGTCTAAAATTTTGTTATGGGTTGGGTAAGTTTTTTGAGGATACATTTATATCTCTGATAGATGTGATAAATAGGATATATGTGAATTCTCTTGTATGTGAATATCCAACTGCCCCAACATCATTTGTTGAGAATTCTACTGTGTACACATTGATTTTCTTTGTGACCATTGCTGATTCATTATTGCTGGCTATTTGGGGGAGCATATTCTCACTATCACATAAATGCAGTTTCCTCTCTGTTTCTTTCCCTGACCTAATTCCACACGCTACAAATGTCATCACTTGGCCTTCTTTCAATCTGTCTCGTAGATACATTCTCATACCCTAAAATATCCCTTCTTCCACTTACATGAAGGCTGAACATAAAACCTGCTATGTAAATCTACTCTGCTCTGTGATCAAGAACAGTCATTATTAATAGGTTTGTACTGTCACATGTGACCTAAAATATAATTCAATTTCACTAAAGGTCCAATCACTTTCTCCCTACTGAATATCCCTAACTGTATTATGTTTCTTTTCCTTTAAAAAACAAAAGGGCCGGGCGGTGTTGACGCACACCTTTAATCCCAGCACTCAGGAGGCAGAGCCAGGCGGATCTCTGTGAGTTCGAGGCCAGCCTGGTCTCCAAAGAGAGTTCCAAGAAAAGTGCAAAGCTACACAAAGAAACCCTGTCTCAAAAAAAAAAGAAAAAGTTCTTCTCAAATTTAAAGATTCAAAGCTAGAATCCACACATGAAAGTGAATATTTGGCATTGGTCTTTCTTTTCTGCATTGCCTATTCAGAATAATTATTACCAGATCCATTCACATACATTTGAATTTCATAATTTTATTTTTCTTTATAGATGAGTAATATTCCAATGCATATATAAGCCATATTTTCATTATCTTTTCATTCACAATGGACATTAAATTGTTTCCAATTCCTGGCTATTGTGAAAAAAAGCAGACATGAACATAGATGAGCAGGTTTATCTGAAGGAGGATATAGAATATTTTGGGAAATTTCACAGGAATAGTATTACTGAATCACATGGTAGACCTTTGTTTCCTAGCTAGAAGACTGGGACCTATTAAGGCAGTGATTCTCAACCTTCTTATTCCTGCAACTCTCAATTATATTGCAGTGATACCCCCATCATAAAATTATTTTGTTGCTTCTTCTTAACTCTAATTGTGCTACTGTTATGAATTGTAATGTCAATATCTGATATGCAACCCCCAAAGGGGTTGCAACACACAGTTTGAACCACTATAAGAAGAGGTCATGAGGATATTATAAGGAAAGGAGTGTAGAACTCAGGTAGTATGGAGGGGAACAATAGAACAGGAAAGGTAGAAGGTGAGAGATAGGATTGGAAAGTAGAGGGTATGCTGGACAGTTTTATGTTAACTTGACATAAGCTAAAGTCATTTGAGAAGAACAAACATCAGTTAAGAAAATGCCTCAATTAAATCAGGCTGTAGGCAAGCCTGTAGAGTATTTTCTTAATTAATGACTGATGGGGGAGGGCCCAGCCCATTGTGGGTGATACCATCCCTTGCTGGTGGTCCTGAGTTCTATAAGAAAGCAGGCAGAGCAAGCCGTGAGTAGAAAGCCAGTAAGCAACATTCCTCTATGGCCTCTGTATCAGCTCTTACCTTCAGGTTCCTCCCCTGTTTGAGTTCCTATCTTGACTTCCTTCAGTGATGGACTATCATGTGGAAGTGTAAGCCAAAAAAACCCATTCTTCCCCAATTTGCTTTTGGTCATGTGTTTCATCACAGCAACAGAAACACTAAGTAAGGCAAGGGAGTAATATTGAGAAGGATAACACACATTAAACACATTGAAAAATGGCATATGAAATCTACCACTGTAGAAGCTTACTAAAACATATGCATATACAATATAAAATAAGTTTCAATCAAAATACCCTATAGTGGGTGAAAATGACCTCTCCAGACAACAAAAGTCAGCAAATAAAGATCCCAGTTAAAGGCACAAGTTACTTCCTTTTGAGTTGTTAGTAAGTGGGGTCCATTACCACTACCCCAAATTACAATCTATTGTTAATTCTCTTGGCTACCAACCAGGATTTGTAAGAGCCTATTGCTGAAGACATCACATACCTAAATCACAGAACATGGAGAAATCAATCTGGTATCAAGATGGAGCCTCATCCCTACTGGCTAGTTTTCATAGTGCTGGATGGTTCTACTTATGCTACTGGAAGAGAAAATTCATCAGCCGTCTCTGGAGCTGTGAATACTATGAGCCAGCTACAGCAATGACTGGAGAGATGTGCTGGTTTGTACAACAGTGGCCAAACATCATCCAAGCAACCAATCACTTTCTGGTTGTATTTAAATTCAATCCTACAAGATGTAACCTATGCTTGGTACCATTATCTGAGTCAAAAATGAGTGGCAGGCTAGATATTAATTGAGGATCCTAGCTCCAATCTTTAGATTTCAATGTAAATATAAAGAAACTGCAGAAACCAGGAAAGTAGAAAGGGACTGTGTGTTGGTGGCAGGGGGAGAATTAGAAGGAGATAGTAGGCTATAGGTGCTATGAAGGGAGAAAATGGGAATGTCAGGGGTGACTTTAACTGGGGAAGGTGGAGGGAGAGTAATGCAGAGAGAAAGAGGAAGAAGAGATAAATAATGCTAAGTATGCAAACACACACACAAATGTACATGCACATGGATATAAACATATAAAAATAATTTGAGTTATATCACACAGTAAAGCCCCAGTGTCAGGCATGGGAAGTCTTCCTTCAAGATGTGTATCTGAGAAGTGTAAGACACGTATTCCCCTAACAGTATAGGTTGTTGCAACTGCCCGTGGTTGCCTCTAAGAACTTTAATGTTAGGCCCTAATGCAAAAGATTCCACACAAGTTGACACAGGATTTGAAGGAACTGAGCTGCAACGTACCTGAAAGCCTCTTCTCTGAGCACTAGCTCTCAGAATATTGGAAGTTGCTATGCCAGCTGCCTGGATAAAATAATCCTACCACACTGTAGTCAGAAGATTTCTTGGCCTGCAGTCGGGACAAATCTCTCTCACCCACGACCCATAGCCAGTTATAAAATAATCATTCAGAGGCCTTCATTAATAATGAACTAGATGGCCTATGGCTCAAGATTCTTGCTAGATAGTTCTTATAACTTAACCCATTTCTATTAATCTACAAGTTGCCATGTGGCTGTGGCATTACTGGTCTGCTGGCATCTTGCTGCCTCTTGGGTGGTGGCTGGTGTCTCCCCCTCTCTGCCTTTCTTTTCTCTGTATGTCTACTTGGATTTCCTGTCAGCTGTAAGCTTTCATGCTATAGGCCAAAACAGCTTTATTTACTAACCAATGTGAACAGCATATATTCACAGTGTACAGAAAGACATCCCACATCAACACACCCCAACAAAGACTGGCTCAACACAATATTCCAAATGGTGCCATACTGCACTTTTGACTTGGGGTTAAGCAGCAGCTGTCGAATTGTACTTGAGATCAGTTCAATAGGAAGGAATTTATACCTGGCATTATAAACCTAGGCCACTACCCATCACTGGAGTGGTAATATACCCCAGAGGAGAAACAATTACTGCCATTATCCAAAATCAATATAATTCCTAACTGTATCCATTATACCTACAAAAAACAGTAGCTTTCACAGCTCATCATAGAAGTATCTTTTTTTTTTCAACAGATAAAAGTGTTCTAGAGATCCACAACTGGTCAGAATATAGAGAATAAGTGGTCAAGTGGCCTTGGTGTTTATAGCCCGAACTAACACATATATACCACAACACTTACATGAAGAAAGAGGGAACAGAAATGTTCTAAGAGCCAAAGGTCTAGGACGCCTGCTGCTATACAGTATTTTCTAGATATGACAGGGAAGCTTTACCAAAGTTATTTCTCAGTGATTCACCCCCACCCCCCAGATGAGGACCTACAGGCAGTCAATGGATGTTGAAGGAGGAGAATAAGTTTCCTCCAGGGAAAGCTATCTGATAGGTTATCCAAGAAGCTCTAAGCATGATTATATATGAATAACACTAAATGGAATCAGCAGAGTATATATGTGTGTGGCATATATAACAATATTAATTATATTGGAAAAGGTATAAATGATACAAATACAGTGCTCATGGCTAACATTCTCAGATAAAAATAATTGAATTAAAAACTTTTAGACTTTGCATGCTAGTCTTATTTATGGAAGAAAATGCAAAATGTTGGAAACAATATAAAAAAGACAGGATAAAGAAAATTCAAATCCCAGGATATTGAGCATCACTGTAGATTATGATCTTATGCTTGGTTAGAAAACATGTGCACTAAAATCTATACTTAATGCTTTTCAAGGGGAAGAGAGTCAAACCCTGCTTCTGACACTTAAGCCTCCTAAGCCTCTTCTCAGCCTCCCTTCCCTTTCTCCTCCTAAAAGCATAGACTCTGATGACAGGTTTAGTTTATAGCCTTTAAATGGATGGAGACCATTTAACTCAGTTTGCTGCTTTTAACTGTGTCCATAGCTTATGGATATCTATAATTATCCACGATAAAAATCACCCAGTCTTAGTCTTGCTGCCTTTAATATGTCTTCTTGATGAATCTTAAAAATCTCTTATACGTCCTAGCCTTCCGTTACCCATCCACCAAAAATGAATAGTAAGCAGCTAATATTACTTAGTAAGTAAACATTAAAAGCCGTAATGAGAGTTTGAGTTTTATGGACTGTACACATTGTTCATATGATAAAAGTGGACACTAAAATCATTAGCATGCTAATTTACAGTGTCTGGCCAGGGAAATAATCGTGATTTGTCCTTCTTTCTGGATTTAGATTATAATCTATACTGTTTCAACGCAAATTGCTGACACCACTTGAATTTCAATGTCACTGGACTGCGAAACAGTATAAAGAGGTTATAAAACTAATGCTCCCTATAATGTACGAGTAGAATCTGCTCCAGGGCAGAAGAAATTCACTAGATATAGAACCAAAATGATTTAACCAAAGCTCAACCACACAGGATTTGACCTTGGAAAAGTCATTCCAGTTTCTAGTGTTTTAGTGGTCTAGGTCTATAAAATGGGAAGGGAAATATGCATTCTATTGGATTCCTTTCAGAACTTAATTTGACAAGAGAGCAGCTAGCACATGGTAAACCACAACATTATTCAAATATTAGAAGTGAATAGGCTTTATTTTTTATTAATTAATTTATTTATTTTACATCCTGGCCACAGTTTCCCCTCCCTCCTGTCCTCTCAGTCCCAAACCCCCAGCTCTCCTCTGCCTTGATTACTTAGGACAATGTCAAGTACCATGTTGAATCTGTATTTGTTCTCAACAAACATAAAGTATAAGTCACTTATTATGTTATAATTTTCATTCACATGGAAGGGAAAATACTGTACTATGTAGCATAATTTCTCTGAAATATAGTAAAATAAATGTGTGCAGTTAGCCTTTAAACTTCTCCTTATAAGATTATTCTCAAACTTTTGGATTGGATACTTTGTATTGAAGATTAATTGGTTATATAGTATTTGAAAGAGGCATTGGCAAAATTTCTGGACCACAAGCACCTTTTTCTATACAAGGGGGAAATCTGTTTGTCAGATTTGTAGCATATTTTGATAAAATGAGGGTTGAGAAAACCCCCATAGCTCTTGGATGATCGTATAATGGGGTTACGGCTATGAGATTTCTTTGAATAGTACTTGCAAAATCATAATTTATAAGTTAAAAATTTAGTGTTTCAGTTGAATGCTTGAGGAGAACAATTTAATCCACTTTAAAATTCAAGTTAATTATAATGGCTTTTTGATGATTTGCAACCAACCCTTTCCAATGTCTTAGCAGTCCCTCCGTGTCACAACAATCCTCATTGTATTTTCCTGCTTCTGTTATTATATCAAGGAAGCTTAGAAAATCCAATACTTGTTTCTCCTTTGAACTGGAAAAAGGCTTTAAGATTAATGGGTTAAAGAAAAGAGCCAGTGTGTGCGATGTTTTCAACACATTTAAATGCAACATCTGGTTCCCTTCCTAGTTAGAGCGACTTTCTCAAATGAGTGAGCAGAATGAGAAGTCTCAGTCATAGCAGACCTATGCAGTCAGCAGCTTCTATCAGGTAGGTGATTTACTAAAGTAATTAGTTTTCAGTTTACACACAAATTAACTTGGATAACAGACACCACATTATCTGCTATGGGAATTTCTGGGTGTCCATTTATGTGTAAATTGCCACTAACATAGAGAACTTACTCCATAGTTTAATTTACCTAAATATGTCACAAGAATTGCTTATTCTTATATTATTTGAATAAATCCACACTGTTCAATAATTAATATCTTATAGAACATTTCATGTCAAAAACACTAGTGAATGAAAAATGTAACGTGAATGATTTCTATGTTTTATAGTTAACATAGACCATGCTCATTTGGGAAATTGGATGACAATCTTTCTTTCCTGAATTCTGCACAGTTTTTTTATGGCATAGAACACAGCCCAAGATAACCATGGTGATATTTTGAAGAGATGTGAACTATGAAAGGAATTTTCTACATCAGTGGCAAGGGGCAAGGTACACATTGATACACATGTACTCACAAATTCCCACTCCACATAACTTGGTGTCTATCATTTATTATCTAGATTGTTTTCCTCTGCATTTGTGTCTGTACATTTGTTCACCTCTACACACATACAGCTTTTTTCTATGTGTATGTTCATATTTTTTAATGTTTCCTTATATTTTTCATCTTCTGAGGCCTTGTGTCTTGAAAATTACTCTAATATATATAGCATATGGAATTCATTTTTAAGTCTGATATATATGTATATATATATATATAAAACTATTCATTAAATTACATTCTTAGGGATATATTGGTAGTTATCCACTTCATAGTATGATATCCAGTGCAACAAGTATTTTTTTGTTTGTTTGTCACATGTGGTCTTTTCTATAGGACAGATTCCCAGAGAAGAAATTTTAAGTCTGATTGGAATATTTGTTGGACAAGAAAGCCCTAAATTTTCCTTCAAATGTACTTGACATATATAGTATCTGGTTTTGAATTTTTCTATACCAGCTATAACCATATATATATATATATATATATATATATATATATGTGTGTGTGTGTGTGTGTGTGTGTGTGTGTGTGTATGTTACTATTAGATTTTGTTTATATATAAATATGTAGATTACATTAACATGTAATTTTATTATAGTCTTAGATATTAATGGAATTACACATACTTGAATATAATTTTAAATAAATTTCTATAACTATTTTCTTAGAGTCTTTTTCTCAGTGTTACATGGTGAGGATCCTACTATGTTGCTGAACTGTTGTATTCTATGTGTGTTTATATTTTTATCTGTATTATGCATTGATTTTATTGAATGTGTTTAGTATGTTTCAATATTTTCATTATAGACTTTGGGGTTTTATTCTCCTGTCTTATAAAATATCTTAAAATGATTTTACCATACTTAACATTTTGAATGTGTGGGCTTAATATCAGATACCTACTTCATCTGAAATGAACAGTCAAATCTGTATTAGTTAGAGTGTGTGTTGAGAGAGAAGGTATTTAGCCATTTACCAGTATATGGACTGCATTAAAAGCATCATTTATAAACAACCCTCCTATATTCAAATGCAACTCTGCCACAAGCTATGTTCCTGATGGATGTTATACTAAGGTATATATTTCATACATCTTTTATACTCCAGTTGTATATAAAATATTGTTCTTTTCAATATGGTTACTGAATTCCTAGAAAATATATCAAGGGAAGTTCGTCATTGTAATTTTGGAAGATTATCTTAATAATTTTTGATTTGTTAATTGGCATTAAACTGAACACACCAAACATACATACATATGTATAAAATTATGTGTGTAAAGAGGTTGATGTGGAGAAGCTGTAATGCCTTGTTCACTGCATCTGAAAAACTATCCCATTATTATGCAAGTTTAGGCTAGACTCATTTATAGCTCAGATACATATAATACAGAATGCTAATGTTTTAATTTAAAAAGAAAAGGATAATTGGACGTGTTATACCCCTGTGACAGACCTTGTATCTTTTATGTATTGTATTGTTTCAGTGTAACAAGCTACAGGAGAACACAAATTATAATAAGAAAAGTTGATTGAGCATGAAATAAGAACAAAGGAAGTGTATTATTTAATTCACCATTTAATGGTGTGATGGATCTGAGGATCCAATACAGATCACAAACAAGTTGGCTTGGATAGATGTTTCCTTGCAAATCCTTGCCCGCTAGGTCCGTTGACAATAATTGCTTTTTCCTCTGTAAACCAATATAATGTCAACTGTTTCCTAAGTACTTATCCCTATGTCCACAGATCACTGGAACTCTCACATCTCATCAAAGAAGCTCTTCTTGCAACAGATAAACACTATTACAGTGATTTACAATTGGCCAAAACACAGAGAACAAGTGACTTTGGAGTTGTCCAACCCAAACCAATACATCTTCAATGCAATCCCTACTCCTAAACCTCCAGAGAAATGGCAAAAGAGGGGCTAAAAATTGTAAGAGCCAGGGGTCAGGACAGGGAAACTCTTCACCCATGAACTCCAAACAATATGGTTGCCTGAATAAGACCAGCATAATCTCAACACCAGTTGACAGGCAACACAAACAGGTGTAATTCTACATGCCCCTTCCTCTAGATAAAGAGATATAAGATCAATTGCTGAGAGAGGGACCATTAGTTGCCTCCAGTGACAAATACCTACATTGATAATTCAATCACATGTAGTCAACCCTGAATACACACACACACACACACACACACACACATATATAAAACCAAAGTTAAATACACTTATACACACAGGTTATACACACATGTGCATGCATAATTATATGTATACATAAGCACATATTTTAAAATAATATATATATATATACTGTATATAAATATGTACACACATGTAACAATAGTAATTAAAGAAGAGCTCATGAATTTTAGAGGTGGAGACATGGGGGGAGCTGGAGAGGGAGGTGAGGAGCAGGAGTGATATCGTACCCATTTATGACATTCTCAAAATAATAAAACTATTTACAGAAATATGAAAAAGAAACAACAGGATCTATAGCAAGATGGAAAGACCCTATGATCATGGGATAGCCAGTAAGCGGGCAGGATGCCTACACTCACTGTTAGGCAAATGTCCAGCCTGGTACTTTACTGCACCAGATGTTATTCATACTCTGTTGATCATGCAAGAGGGGACTCATTTTTCACCACTGCAAATGTTTTGCTTTTAGTTTTTCTGAGTTAATGCTAAAAGTGTATACCATTAAAGTCACAAAAATGGGGAAAATCAGCATTTCTGTAATTCATAGACTTAAAGTACAACAAGGGAGCTCTCCTATCAGAACTTACCAAATATCAAAATGCCATCTTACCTCTGGATAGCAGGTCCATTTTCCTTGCCCTGAAATAGTTCTCATCAGGCTATTTTCTTAAGGTATAGACTTAGAAAACCTTTCAGCTTCTAAATCACCAAATTTTCTATTCAAACCTGATTTTGAAGATAGTCAACAGTGCCAGACTCTCTCTTATCAATAATTCAAATAAAGGGCAAACCTACCAGAACAGACTCTTCATTGGTGAAATTTTGAGACTTTTCCATGAAATCTGCAAGATTTCCCCATATCTTGTGACTAAAGCATCTTTTCCCCTTTTATTGAAAATGGAAATAATATATTCCTCTACTCATCCCAGTCCCTCTCCACCACCCCTCCCATTCAGATCCACTTCCATTCTGTCTCTTATCAGAAAGAACAGGCTTCTAAGAGATAATATTACCAAGAAAGACTTCCAGTGGTGGGACTGGGACACCAAACCAGCCCTAAACCTCCCACCCACACCTATTCTGCCTACAAGATGTACTGAGGAAATATGGTGGCTCAGAGCTATGGGAGTGGGCAACCAATAATTGGTCTAACTTGAAACCCAACATTGGCAGGAATTGGAAGCCAGATGGCTCAGAGATCTAGGGTAGAACCAAATACCAAAAAAATGAAAAAGAAAAAAAAATGATTCCTAATGATAAGGCTTCCTCTGGCAGCTGATAGGAGAAGACGCATAGAGAGCCACACTCAAACATTAGGCGGAGCTGAGGAAGTCCCACCAAAGAAGAAAATATTGTAGGAACCAAAGAGGATGAGGATAACAAAAGAACACATCCAACAGAATCAACTAAGCTAGGGCTCATAGGAATTCACAGAAACTGAAGCAATAATCATGGAGGCTACATGTGACTGCGCTAGGTCCTCTGCATACATGCTATGGTGGTTTATCTTGAGGCTTCTGTGGAACTCCTAACAGTGGGAGTAGGGGTGTCTCTGACGCTTTTGCCTGCTCTTGGGACCCTTTTCCTCCTATTGGAATGCCTCATTCAGCCATGATAAGAGAATTTGTTCATAGTCTTATCGCATCTTTTTATGCTGTGTCTGGTTGATATCGCTGGGAGGCCTGCTCTTTTCTGAAGGGACTTGGAGAAGTGGAGGGAGGATAGGCTCCAATTGGGATGTGCTGTATGAAGAAGAATAAATTTTATATATATATAATATATATATTATAACAAAATAAAATATAATACCACAAAACAAAAGCTATTACATTGAAATTGGACAGGACAAAACAACAGAAAGAATAGAGCCCAAGAGAAGGCACAAGAATCAGAGACTCACTCATTTACATATGCAGGAATCCCATAAAAACACTAAACTGGGAACTATAATGTATCTGCGGAGGATCTGGAGCCAACCTGTGCAGACCCTGTGCTTGCTGTTTCTGTCTCTTGAGTTCAAATAAGCTTGGCTCATGTTGATTTAGAGAACTGTGTTTTCTTGGTGTCCCCTATCCCCTCTGGCTCTTAAACTTGTTCTGTCTGTTCTTCTTTGGAGTTCCCTTTGCTTTGAGGGGAGGATTTGATGAAGATATGCCACTTAGGGAAGAGTGTTCCAAGGTCTTCCACTCTTCACACTGTCTGGCTGTGGGTTTCCATTTGTTCCTATGTGCTGCCGGAGGAAGTTTCTATAATGATGGCTGAGCATGGAACTTATCTATGAGTATAACTGAATGTCATTAGAAGTCATTTTATCACTACTTACTGTGTGTTTTTGTTGTATTTTTCTTGTTTATAGCAACATCAATGTGAAAATAAGGAATCAAAGAGGAAAGTAATAAGTCTTTGGAATCTTAGGAATATTCATTGAGGAGTAGCAATAATGCTTGGTCTCAAAGAATGACATGAATTTGTAAAGAACTAGACAGATATAATGAAAGGATATTGATTATCTGGGAAAGTGAAAATAATTGAACACTTCAATTTCTATAGATAACTGAAGGCAAGCAAATTCTTACCAGCAAGTAGATGACCTTGTTCAAAACCTGAAGTGGATAAGAGCCAAAGTATTTAGATTCCTGGGGTGGAAGAGGCCAGCTATGGTGAGCAGTAAATAGGAGCCATCCAACCTTATGGCAGACCATGCCAGCATACTGACAAAGATAAGCGAGCTTTTGCTGTGCACCCTAAAAACCTGGACTTTCATGATGACTAATTGGGAAGAATGGAGGATTCAGAGAAAAGATATGATATGACCTCACTTCTAAGATGATAATTTTCCAATGTTCTTCAATAAATCACAAAATCATAATGACTGCTTTCATTTACCAAACACATCTCTAAGGGCTTAACAAAATTGCAGTTTTATCACCTGCTTTATAAACTAATGAATCATGAAATCAGTAGACAAACTGGATATCCTTTAGAAAATCCATCATGTTCTTTTTTATAAGTTCAAATACGAATCAAATCATATGACATTAAAGTAATGAATACAAACTCAGTTAAAGTACAATCTTGACAAAAATGAAACTTAGTCAAAGAATACAATAATATAAATTGACTGACACACAAGAGGTAAAGATACCTGATAAATCTTATTGCTATTACTTAAAACTGAGAGAAGATCAGTATAAAAGCTATCTCTAGATTGTTAATTTTTGGTTTTTACCCCTTTCTCTTCAAAAAACTGTGCCCAATAATTGTGGGGTTTGCCTTGTTTTTCCTGCCATATTTCAAAAATTGGCCAACATTTTGTATAAAGAACACAATAAAAACTAATTAATGATCAGTAAGTACATATGTTTAAAACTGTATGGTACTGCTTCAATGAAATAGCATAAAAATAAAAAAGCATCATTTATTTCAGAGGTATGTTACAAATACCCTCCCATAAGGATTTTACACTGTATAAAATAAAGACTTTATGTAATACATAATTCTGTTCAACTATTAAAGGTGCTTTATACTTTTCAATACTTTGGGGAAAGTTTAACCCTGGGAATCAACTTTATAGTGGGTGGCAAATTCCATATTTGTCATAAGTTTATTTTGATAACTTAAATAATATGAGAATTATTAGGATTTTCTTTTTCTCTGTCATTAGTTATATTTTTCATATATGACTTCTGTTATGTAGAAGAGCTATAGAGTATTAAATTAACTAATTGATAAACAATATCTATATTCTTCACACTAACAGGAGAGATATTATTTCAGAAATTATGTATATATGTGAACTGAAAAATAATAGAAGCTAAGGGAAAATTTATTTCTGTATTTTAAAATCAAGGTAGCAAAATTTTGGCCTAAAATTAAAAATGTTTTTCTACCATGAAACTCTTCCACTATTTTGTAATACATTCTTAACATATAGTTTTAAAATTAAGCTCTTAAATTATCATCAAATAAGTGTTTAATATACATTCCCAAGAAATCCACGTCAAAGCAATTTCAAAGCTTGAGGGCCTTTCTCGTTTCACCAGGCAGTTGTGTCTAACTCTAGATAAGACAACGAAAGGCTGTGGGATCACCGAGTCCTTTGTACCTTGACAAGGCCCAGGGAAAAAGTCAGCCGTGTAGACGGCCGCTAGTAGGAAGGGGAGCACACAGTGTAGACAACGCAGTGCCGTGGAGAGCAGAGGTAAAATGCACATGTACCCATTTTACCGGTAGAATTCTAAAGATTGTCTTGGTATAGTGTTATTAAGTCCCTCATTTAGTGTAGAGGCAATCATATTAATATTCAAAAACAATTAAATTCCAATGACTGTTATCAAGTGCTTCGAAAAGATTGATTCTTATTATCTTTAACCTTTCTCTTTATATCTTTAATCTCCATAATTCAAATCAAATGAATTTTTCTCTAAACTTCATTTATTTTTCATATTTATTTCATTTGCTGGTGGGTTTTTGTTTAAATTTATAATATAGTAAAAGTAGATTAACCAAAGAATAATTGCCAAGTTATTTGTATTTTAATATTTCCAACTGGATTTATCTCTGTCTTCCTATTTCCTCAAAAGGATATGTGAGGAATCTGCATTCCTCAATACAAAGCCATTCTACACATGGATTGTGGTGCTTCCTAGTAGAGAATGAGACATTTGTTATTCCATCTGAAAAATAAATCACCACCATAAAGTCTAAAACAACTAACAGAAGGATGAAAGGAAACAGACCGATTATCCAAAAAATTATTTTATTCAACTATTTCCTTGGTAATTTAATATAAACTAAACCATGCCCACTTCAAATATAAAACCCCATTATGAAAAGTGTGAATGCTGGATAATACATAAATAGTTCAATGAAAAAAAATCTACTTGGAAAAATCATATAAAGCAATACAAATAATAACAAAATAGATTTTTTTTAAAAAGTATTATTCTGAACATTATATGTTCTATATAAAAATGTTGCTAATATATTTATTTATGTTAGATAATTCTTTTGAAATGTTAATTTTCTGACTCTCATTATAACTTAGAGCAGCAATAAACTACTAACCAGGCAAAAAATGTTTGTAGTTTGTCTACCAGCATTTAGATAAAGCATTTCCAAATTATCCACTGAAATTTATATCATCACTTTTACTCATTAAAAGCAAACAAATACATATTACAATATCCTATAATTGGTCAACAGTCTATCAGGCTTCACATTGTTTTTTTACAATACTTTATGCATCCTTAGGAATACTACATTGTTGCAGGCCTCAGGAATATATCATAAGAACTCAGCTGGTTATGGCAAAGTCACTACCTGGAGGGATCAGGGAATTCCTCCAGAGGAAGCCAAATCCCAAGGAGTTTTTGGTGTTACTTGGCTTGTTATAGATCAGCTGTATTCTGTTATGAAAATCATGTGTGCCTTTATAGTTTTTCCTATTGACTTTCCCCTAAGAAGGACTAACAGTGTAGACTGATCACTCTCTGGACATACACATTCCAGGTACTTGGAGAACAGCCTCAGGAAAGGCTTTCTCTGGAATCAGATTATCTCCCTTAGCCACTTTCAAGGACTACAGGAAACACCGCCCAGGTGGGCGCCCAACTTTCAAGGACTAACAGTGATAGCAGTCCGCATGCAAGTCTCCTGACTTACGGTAAATTCCACAAGGAGACACCGCCTAGGAGAGGTGGACGTTAAGTGATAGCTTTACACAATTTAGCTCGGACCCTCCCTTGATATATACCGGGACTCCCAGGGCACAGGACGGAGAAGAGAAAGGAGGATGGAAGAACTAGATGGGTAAGAACTTGAGAGGAACAAACTGAGATGGGGAAGAACTAGATTGAAGGGCTAGAAGAGAGGACTAGAGGAACGAGATGGAAGATGAGGAAGAGCCAGATGGGAAAGCCCTAGCGGGGTAAGAACAAGGAAAGAAGGACCTAGATGAGGCAGAATTAAGACGAGAGAACTAAGATAGAACTTAAGAGGGAACAGTAGACAAACAGAGAGAAATCAGGCAAGAAAGGAGCTAGACACGAGAGCAGAACAGAAGCTGTGTGGAGAGAGAACTATCACAGAATAGTAAAGTGCATGAACTAAAGAGTTTTCTGTATATAGATTCATTTCATTTCATCAAAGATTAATTATCAGCTGGTTGTAGATTCTTCCCGGACCCTGGGAGGGGACTATCGAGGGGCTGGACCCCCATAGTCCCCGATACTACATGTTTTTAGTTGCTTTAAGCAGCTTAGCTAGTGATAAAATGTTTACCCCACCACAAGTCACAATCTATCCATTCAATATAAATTCTAACCAATTCCTTTAAGTAGGCAAACACTGTAGTAATGAAATATGAAATCCAAAAGAAGAGTCTCATGCAATTTTTAGAGGTATTTGAGAGAAAAGCATGTTTCAATTCTTCTACAGCTAGCAGGGATATGTATTCTGATGAGGACTCTACCTCAATAAATTAGCTTAATTTTGGTTGAGTACAGAAGACCAATTTATGCTCATCCCAGGACCATCCATGATACAAATAAGACATTCTCAAAGAACATAATCAACTTGAAAGGGAGCTACTAACAGATTTTGAAATTCTAGCAAACTTGTTTAGAGTTTCCTACTTACCTTCCAGTGAAGCCCTTTGGCTTCAATTGAAGATGTGATGTGACTACAGTGCACCCAGAAGGGGTTTCTCCAGCAAAAAATATGAAAAAATAAACATGCACAGGTTGAAGTGCTTTAATATTGTTGGATTTATATAGTTTATATAGTTAATCTTGTGGTGTGGACAGAAATAAGATTTCAATGATTTTTCCCATTATTACCACTGTGCTGTATAAGAGTAATTGGACCTAAGTATACAGTTCTGAGTAGATTTTGAAGAAGGGGAATGCTTCAGTGCAAAGACTGATTGCTTTCTAAAACACTTTAGATAGATGGTATATAGATAGATAGATGATAGATGATAGATAGATAGATAGATGATAGATAGATAGATAGATGATAGATGATAAGTAGATAGATAGATGATTGATGATAGATAGATAGATGATAGATAGATAAGATAGATAGATGATAGATGACAGATACATAGATACATATATAAATACATAGACAGATATTAATCACTTTCTAACTTTAGGTTCATTAATATTGCTAGAAAACTACCAGACTCAAGTGTACACACAATGCTTAGTGATTTTGCTTCATATGTCCTCTCTGTCCTTAATATATTAATGATTATTGTCAATAACAGTAAAAAAATATCTGTTTAAGCCAGTTATTTTTCATTTTTGTTTGAGCTTTGTGCATTTGAAAAATTATGTGTAACACATGACCAAGATGAACACAAATTGTCTGAGAAAAATATTTGACTTGTTCAACTACTTTCAATAATCGAATTTCTGATTGCTTTGCAGTATTGAGTAAAAACAGTGGAGAACTGTTTCTCTTTAGCAATGTTATTTTGTGTAATTGTTTCTACCAGTCTACATGTCTTGCTGGAGGAAAATTAGTAAGATGCTATTTGAGCCATCTATATCTTGAGAAAAAAGAATATGGACACTAAGTTTTAGGAAAAAAACCTGTGCTCTTTATATGCAGTAATGTAATATTTTATTAACAGATATGTTTTCATTCTTAAGTTATATTAAAATAATTAAAGGCAAACGGTAGCTATCACCAGGAAGATATGTGACAATGATTGTGGTAGCTTGTGTGACAAAATTCCTGATATAATCAACTTAGAAAGAAGGATGATTCTGACTTACATTTTCAGAGCTTTTAGCCTAGGGTCATTTGTACATTTTGATTTTGGTCTGTGCAGGATCGCACATTGTGACAAGAGTTTGTGGCACAGCAGGGTATTTCCTCACAATAGCTATAACCAATGGAGAGATTGAAAGTTCCAGACACGTTTTAGATGATGTGACTTTCTCCATGTAGGTCACACTTCTTAAAAGATCTAATTCCTTCCATGGAGCATGAGAACTAAGCATTTAATGTGTGGCTGATTGGGGAACTATTCAGATCCCAAATTTAAGAATGAATATAACTTCTAATTAATTTGAATTCTTGCAAGAAATTTACAACAAAATAACCCCCATAAAGCTTGAAATCTTAACAAGTGCTGCATAAAACTTTGTTGTGTGTATTTTTGTCTTGTAGACTTAATTGTTTAAATTTAAGTTTTGTTCTCCAAAAGTTTAGTAGTTTTTGACACACACATAAAGCAAATTCTGTGAAATAAATATGCAGCTTCAATCTCTACTTTTATGAATTTCCCACAAGGTTATATAATTTATGAAACAAAATATTTGAAAGCTGAAGATGTATATCTCAGCAGTAGTATGCTTGCCTAGAATTATGAAAACCTGGGTCCTATTTCTACAAACAGAGAAAGAATGAAACTTGGGAATTTTCATATTTTAGATGTATCTATCAGGGCTAGCTCCAAAACTCTGCATAAGGAACTTATACATTAGACTTATACATTAGACTTAATTAATGCAAATTAATCTGTTAAAAGATGTGCATGGATAATATATGCTTTTGATTTCCAACCTTTTAAAAATGTGATTATATTTATTAACTTTATGATTTCTTATATTTATGCACATATACATGAAAAAGTCATAATACTGTAGGCCTGGGATGCAAATATTTCCCTTATTTCCTTTCAAAGCTTATAGTTTTCTAGAGAAGACCAATTTCATTGGTTTATTTTTTCCCTTAAATTTACTCAAAGGAGCAAAATTTTGAAGACAGTGTTATGTTACTCATATGAATGCTTCCAGTGCTATTTGGTATAGGATAACCAATTGGTGTGCTCTTCCCTGGGGAGGATTATTTCTCCTGCCCTCAGTATTCTTTGGTAAGCTGTAGTTATTTGTGTAGGGCTGAGGCTTGTGGGCCTTCCCCCATTCACTTTAGCATGTCTTATTATCACTGTTCAGTTCATGTTTAGACAGCCATGTTCATGAGACTTTGTTGGTGTAGCTTCTGCAATTACGAGGAGACAGGGTCTCACAGCAAACTTCCTGATTTCATGGCTCTTATAACTTTTGCACCCTCCTTTCTTCAGTGCCCTCTGAGCCTTAGGTGTGGGAGCTGTTTCACAGATGCATCATTTGAAGCTGGCACCACAACTCGTCATTTTGATTGGTAGTGGTTCTCTGTTGGAGGCCAAGAAAAGTTGACCAATAGAACATGAGGAATTTTTACTATTTACAATATAGGTAGAACTGGAGAATATTTTATACAAATTAATATTAAATACA
>CABHPQ010175052.1:0-48407 GCA_902168405.1 Peromyscus aztecus | reverse complement strand
CACTTGCTTAGTATCCAGCAGAAAGTTATGCTCATAAATAGAAGGAAGTCAAATTGATGTCCTTTGCTATATGCTATAATGAATGTTAAATATGTTCCCTAGAAATCACGTGTCAGGAATTTCAGCTCCGTAAAGTAGAGCCAAGAAGTGGGCCTAATTGAATGTGTTGAGGTCATGAGGGTGGCACTCAAATGAATAGATAAATGTCAGTGATAAATGATTTGAGGCTGTGAGCTCCCTTCCTTGTTCATTCTTGCCTTCTGTTTCCTCTCATTTTCAGGAAACGAAGCAGCAAGAAAACCCTCCCTGGATGGGCACTCAATAGTTGATCTTAAACTCAGCTTTCAAAACCCAAAGAATAAATGTCAGTTCTTTATAAATCCCCCAGCTTTAGGCAGTCTGTCACAACCCTACAAAATGCATTATGACATCTATGATGGACATTTCTATTCTCTACAACCATGCCACATTCTGCTTGAAAGTAAATTTGTATGATGGAAACGATTTATTGCGTAACATTAGATTTCCAGAGAGATCAGCAAGAGATGTAGACTTCAAAGTATTGAAATTTACGCCACCGAGCCGACTTGACCTGTACACTGACAACCTGCATGCTGTCACTTATTTTCACTTATTTGCTCTGTCATGGAAGATGTGGAACATCTCTCTGAAAGAAGGCAGATGACCTAACAGTGCAGCAGGCCCCCAAGGCTCTTCTACAACACGGTCTTAAAAGAAATCACATTTTTTTATTGTTTTTGTTTTTGAACTGTGAGCCAATAAAGGGCTTCATAACTCAGAGTCCTTTTGAAGTCCTCTTAAATCTCAAAACCAGCAAAAAAATAAAAAATCAGTACTCTCCTAAGCATGAGAATATGATGCTGAAGAGATTACGAATTAGCAGCTGGTACATTTAATTAAGCCCTTCTTAACCTGAGGAGCAGAAATAGATATTTGAAAGAATAAAGGGGAAAGAGGAAGAGATTGAATTAGTGCTCACGAAGCCAGGTTTCCCTGTGTCTCTGGGCATCAATCCTGCCCTTTGAAATAACAAGTTCCAGCGGTTGCAATATTTTCAGATGATACAACATCACATTAGAATGAAGTCATGTTACCAGAGATGTCTCATGTCCTCGATCTTGGTAGAAAAATAAAATTCAAAACAGAGCATACTCTACCATTATAGGAAATTTAACTTTGTTCTCACACTGGTTTATTCGTTAAAAAAAAAATCAATACAACTTTCTCTCACATTCAAAAAATATATATTATGAGTAAGAAGGGAATTTCATGGGAAGGAGGGGTAGTACATAAGAGAGGGTATTATTGATGTATAGAATCAAAATGCATTCTATACATGTATAAAATTGCTAAAGAATAATTTAAAGGGTGCAAATATACACATAAAAGAATTCTTCAAAAGACTGGTCTACATTCCCTAGCCACTCTCCATAGCCTTCACTCCCAATCTGGTTAAAACCATTAGTTTGCTCCCTTCCTTCAACCACTGTTGGTTTGACATAAATTGTCATTTACAAAGGCTCATCTATTGAATGCTATTCTGAGCTGATATCAAAAGGTAACTGGATCAGAAGAGCTCTAACTTCATCAGCTGACTGATCCACTGGTGGGGTCCTAGCTGGATGGGCCTCCTTGAAACAGGTAGGTCACTGGAAGGGTACACATCTTTGAAGTGTACCTTGTCTCTCTCCACACACCCCTTCTCCCCTACCTGCTTTCCATGATGTGATATGGGCAGCTTTCCTCTATCAAGCGGATACCATGATACTCTTCTGCTTTGTCATTTCAAGCCTATGGCAATGAAGCCAGCTGACTATATGCTAAAGCCTCTTGAAACCATGAGCCCAGATAATGCATTTCTCTGAGTCTTTCTCTCATGCACTTTTCAAAATCACAAAAACCTGAGTAACACAAGGAAAACCTTCGGTATTGCATTGTTGTACCTAGGTATACAGAAAATTAACAGCATCTGAGAAGAGACTTTCCAGCTTTGCTCTCAATTCCAGATTTTTCCTTTTCATTTGATTCAGTTTACCATTTCTTAAGGAGTAATGGCTTTTTTTTTTTTTAAGAGAACATTTCAAGATTTCTCAGTTCTCTGTTTCCTTTACATTTTTTCCTGGGCTGTCCTTTTTTTCTAAGTTTCTGCTGCCATTGTGGTCCAAACTTTCAGTATTTTGCCCCTGGACTAAGGTCACAGACTAACCTGACCAGTACTTGCAAACTCTTCCCAGAGCAAACTTGATCCAGATTATCAGAACTTATGACAGTAGGCTGCAAATTTTCCAGGGTTTTTTTTTAGCTGTTTTGTATCAAAGTGGTTATTAAAAAACTAAAATATACAAATTTACAGTTTTATTAATTCAAAATAAATAAAATAGTCATATACATATTTATACATGTATATATTGCCATTTGCTTAAAATTTGAATGCATTTTACCACTCTTTATGACTGTGACTTTATTTATATTTATCTAGATAATGCAAATGCTATATATGGGTCATTGAGTATTTCTTCTCAGATCTGCCTTAAGTAATATATAAAATTGACCATGATGTGTATAACTACATCAGATAAATCAACAAGTACTACTGATCCAAACTTTGGTATTCAAAGAGTAAACATGAAATATTTGCCAGCACATCGTTGTCTGTCCGCATTTGCAAGCCAATATTTTTATTCTCATCCCGTCCTGATGCACAGCCTATCATAGGATATGGATCCATATGGAAAATGAGTTATTATCCTACAGGACAAATCCTGATAGAGAATACAGCTCTGGCCTGTAAGCACTGTTTCACATGAGTGCTGTGGGATGTTTTGTATGCTATGAATATGTGTTGCTCTGATTGGTTGATAATTAAAACACTGATTGGCCAGTAGCCAGGCAGGAAGTATAGGTGGGATAAGCAGACAAGGAGCATTCTGGGAAGAGGAAGGCTGAGTCAGGAGACGCCAGCCTGCCATCCAGGGAGCAGCATGTAATGGCACACAGGTAAAGCTACGGAACATGTGGCAACATATAGATTAACAGTAATGGGCTGAGTTTGAGTGTAGGAGCTTGTCAATGGTAGGCCTGAGCTAATGGTTGAGCAGTTTTACTTAATATAAGCCTCTGTGTGTTTACTTGGGTCTGAGCGGCTGCGAACCAGGTGGGACACAAGAAAACTTCTGGCTATGCATGAGGCACAGACATATAGACAAGAGAGGAAAAATCTCCAAAGACAAAAAAAAAAAAGAATTTAATCATGAAGACCTGGAGCAGCTAAGCATCATGGTTTACACTGTGAGCTTTGTTAGTTCAGGTCATGTCCCCCTCTATGTCCAATCCAAACTGTGATACACAGCAAGACAAAAAGCCTACATTTTGATGGGTTCAGAACATACCACTCAAGT
Source organism: Peromyscus aztecus (assembly GCA_902168405.1). Lineage (NCBI taxonomy): Eukaryota > Metazoa > Chordata > Mammalia > Rodentia > Cricetidae > Peromyscus > Peromyscus aztecus. Next base: position 44,988 of record CABHPQ010175052.1, on the reverse strand, counting down.
GTCTTGGCCTTCTGATAGAAAAAAGGAAAAGTGCACGTGAAGACTTCAAGATTTTTTCTTTCTTGCTAAATTTTAGTGCACAATTATTTCTTAATGTAATGAAAATTCTCCAGTTTTCTCCCCCCCTTTCTCTCTTTCTCTCTCTCGTTCCTATAGCTCACTTTAAATAAAGTCATGATGAAGATAGCTTGTAAGTTGTGACTACAATTTGAATTACAGAAAATACTTTGTGGATGAGTTTTGAAGTATAATCAGCAATATGAATGGGAAAATTCCCATTCTGTACAAGTATTTCACTCTCTTTGATGTTTACTGTATAATTTCTCTGTCTCAAATGCAAAATGGTGAAGCTGTTCATCTTTCCTACTTCCTCATTATTTCTCAGTCATAGATTTTGGTTGAAGTTATTTTTAGCAGAACTTTAAAAAAAAATTTTTATGTCATGTCATACTAGTTATTACATAGTCATTTATTATCAAAAATGGTTTCCATTCTGAATATTATTCAATTGTATGTTACACTTATTATTTTCTATATAAAACTGCTTTCTCAAAAACTATAAAAATAGCACTTCTTATTATCTTCTGATAGTTACTTTGATAAATCTCATTATCAGGAAAAGTAGAGGTTAAACTATGAATGCTCATTAAAGTTGTGTTACAAATATTGTTATTTTAATCTCTGCAAAATAAGACTTTCTTCATTTTACTTTTTAAAATATAAGCTGTGTAACATATTTCTTAACTTTGAATTACAAATCTATTTTCCATATAGCATGAGTTATGTTTTCAAATCTATATTTTTTTCTGTATAGAAACCAAATAAGTTCATTATCTGATAGTAAAATGGATTCCAAAGTGGGTTAGAGGCCTATAATTTCAGCTATTCAAATTGCTGAAGCAGAAGAACCTCAAAAGTCCTGGTTCAACTACAGAGTGAGTTCACAAGTATGAGCAACACACTGAGATCCTGTTTCAAATTAAAAGGTGAAAATGGGGTTATGTTCATGGAGTGCTTGTCTGACAAATACAATACCTTAGAATCAATGTCCATGGTTTAAAGCTAACGACTTGGGATTCATGTAACAAGAAAAGGTTCCTTTTTATTTTTGCACCTTTGTAACTTACTCAAATTTGTTAGAAGGAAGTTTCCCAAGGGCAAAAAAGAAATTGAGTCAATGATTGAAACCTGATCAATTTATTATATAGATCATTGTGCCTTATGTTGTTAAAGGCTTAACATTAAATGGATGGTCTGGTAGAAATGAGAAAACCAAACAATTTAACAGTGCGTTTGATAGATTCACAACATGCCCCCATGGTTGGGCATGTCTGGCGGACCTAGACACATCCGCCTAGCCAGTTCCAGGTCAAAATAGCCATTTCTGGGTCAAGGTGTCTCGTGTGACCAGGACCCTGTGGCTTTGCATGGTTGTGTAAAAGCCCGCAACACAACCATATGATCTACGCGCATGCGTGGAGTAGCCACATGGACCTGTGTATGCCTGCACCACCCAGCCTTTATAAGCTGGTGCCATATTCCAGGCTTCCTTCTTCTTCTCCATCCACATGTCTCTTTAACAGGTCCGAGCATCCCTGTCTTTCTCTCTTATCTTAATAAAACTCTTGTTAGTGGATTCTGTCATGTCTCATGACATTTCCTCACAGGGTAAGAGCACCACCAAATAACTAACAGTGTTGCTTCTGCATTTCTTTCAAAATATTAGTTACTTCTTATCTGTTCGAGGAATTACAGAAGTTTATGTTTTTTTTTAATCTCCATCCATATACACTTTATGTTTGGTTGTCTTCCACATTTTCCTTAATGAGAACTTAATGTTACTAAATTAAAATGGTAAGATCAATTTATATAGAAGCTTGTTTGTACCCATGGCTAGAACTCTCACAAACTCTGTGTAACCAATAATTTTTCCATATTCATCTTCATAAAATAAAACAGGGAACCCAGATGAAGATTATTATTTGAAAACCCAACATTTGCACATGTCATCTTTAAAACAAAACTAAAAACATAGAAACTTCTAATGATAGTTCCATAGCAGCATATAGCATTATGGAAATTAAAAAGATATATACCATGGTGCATGCTTATAGTTCCATCCCTTAGGAGGTTGAGAGGCAGAAAAACTATGAATTCGGGGCCACCTTTGGTTACCTACTAGACCTTATCTCAAAAATGATAGGGGCCAAAGGAGAACATAGGCAAATGGGGTTAAAAATGAAATGTTTCTCATGTTCAAAAAAATGTTCAAAGTCTTAGGAGAGAAACTTAGGCTAGTAACTTAATAACTTTATGATTTCAAATGAAAATCTCAAATACTCTCTTTAAATTTTCTAGTTCAACAGCAGGAATATCTGTTACAAGTGACCATTGTTTTTATGAATTCACTGACTAACATAGTTTACTTCAAGGATTAGCTCTTAATAATATATTGGCCCACAAAAATAGCACATTTTTTCTTTTACTCTACTCTAGGTCTTCACAAAAGCCACACTATCTGAAAAAAATATTTACTGTAGTTTCAAGTATTTCTAAAGGAAATAATTATATATCCTCATTATTCTATATTAAGGTACAAAGTAGGGGACATCACACTTAAAAAGAAAAATAACGTCCTCTTCATTTGCAAAATAGTCTTATCTATTCTTGCCACTATAGAAAAATACCAAGGGCTTGATAATTTGTAAATAAGAGAAATTTATTGCTCACATTTGAACATCTGGGAACTCCAAGGCCAGGTGCACCATTGGTAAACTTGGTGTTTGGTGACAGTTTACACTTCTTTATTGTGTTCTCAGATGGTGGAAGATACAAAGGCACAAGAGACTAGTGTGCTTTCTTCTGGAACTTCTGCCACCAAAGGCAGGAAGACAACTCCATCCATGAGGTGAAGGGAAGAAGATCGAGAGTTCAAAGCCAGTCTTGGCAACATACTGAATCTGAGGAGCAACATACTGAATCTGAGGAGAACTGAGATACCTGAAAGCCTATCTCAAATTAAATAAACAAACATATAAATAAACATATAAACTTCTTTTCGACAGTGGTTGTACAAGTTTGCATTCCCACCAACAGTGAAGGGAGTGTTCCCTTTGCTCCACATCCTCTCCAACATTGACTGTCATTAGTGTTTTTGATCATAGCCATTCTGACAGGTGTAAGGTGGTATCTCAGAGTCGTTTTGATTTGCATTTCTCTGATGACCAAGGATATTGAGCATTTCTTTAAATGTCATTCAGCCATTTGTGATTCTTCTTTTGAGAATTCTCCATTTAGCTCTTTAGCCCATTTTTCAATTGGATTGTTCAGTATTTTGATGTCTAGTTTCTTGAGTTCTTTATATACTTTGGAGATCAGTCCTCTGTCAGATGTGGGGTTGGTGAAGGTCTTTTGCCATTCTGTAGGCTGTCTTTTTGTCTTATTGACCGTGTCTTTTGCCCTACAAAAGCTTCTCAGTTTCAAGAGGTCCCATTTATTAATTGTTGTGCTCAGTGTCTCTGCTGCTAGTGTTATGTTTAGGAAGTGATTTCCTGTACCAATGCGTTCAAGACTACTTCCTACTTTCTCTTCTATTAAGTTTTGTGTAACTGGATTTATGTTGAGGTCTTTGATCAACTTGGACTTGAGTTTTGTGCATGGTGACAGATATGGATCTATTTGTAATCTTTTACATATTGACATCCAATTATGCCAGCACCATTTGCTGAAGATACTTTCTTTTTTCCATTGTATAGTTTTGGTTCTTTGTCAAAAATCAGTTGTTCGTGTGCATGGATTAATGTCAGGGTCTTCAATTCGATTCCATTGGTCTGTATGTTGGTTTTTATACCAGTACCAAGCTGTTTTTATTACTGTAGCTCTATAGTAGAACTTGAGGTCAGGGATGGTGGTACCTCCAGAGGTTGTTTTATTATACAGGATCCTTTTAGCTATCCTGGGTCTTTTTTTTTCCTATATGAAGCTGAGTATTTTTCTTTCCAAGTCTGTGAAGAATTGTGTTGGTATTTTTGGGGGGATTGCATTGAATCTGTAGATTGCTTTTGGTAAAATTGCCATTTTACCCAGCCATACCACTCTTGGGCATATATCCAAGGAATGCTCAGTCGTACCACAAAGATACATGCTCAACTACGTTCACAGAAGCACTATTTGTAATAGCCAGAACGTGGAAACAACCTAGATGCCCGTCAACTGAAGAATGGATTAAGAAAATGTGGTACATATACACAATGGATTACTACTCACCAGAAAAAAACAATGGCAGCATGAAATTTGCAGGCAAATGGATGGAACTAGAAAATATCATCCTGAGTGAGGTAACACAAACCCAGAAGGACAAATATGTATGTACTCACTCATAAGTGAATTCTAGATATAAAGCAAAGAACAATCAGACTGCAACCCACAGAACCAGGGAGGTTATATAGCAGGGGGGACCCTAGGATGACTGAGGTTTATAATAAGTTTTGTTTTTACTCAATTACTGGGCAAGCCTCAATGAAACATTTCACTATTAGGATAAGAATTTTTACTATATCAAGCTGATAATAGAAAAATAAATAAATAAAAATAAAAATAAACTGCTTTTTGTAAGAAAGTTCAATTCCTCTGCTTGCCAGGAGGAAAGGTAAGCCTTTTGTGGACCTAGCTATAAATAGTAGACCCAGAGTGAAAAACAAATTATAATCTGATTAGCCTGGTCTTAGTTGGCAAATAATTAACCCCTAGGCATTATTGATGGATACACGCATTTAGTTCTGCCTCCCATGCTATGCGTTATTACATTCTGGCAAAATACTATAATTTCAGCACAGAGATGTTCCTTTGTAGCTGATTAAAAAATATGCTTAATATTGGTTATTAGTTATTAGTCTACATACAGTTTATATATAATGTTATGCTTCAGAGGCCCAAACGGAACATACCAGAGCAGCTTAGAACTGAACACAGAACCAAGAGCACACACTATTCTTCTCTGACAAAAACACGAAAACCAGATTCAGTAACAGACAAACTAATGAAGTAGTTAATGTCACCTGCTCCATGATGAGGAGGTCTTCACTTTCACCAGTATCAATGCAAAAAGTATTTCAAATAAATTCATTAACATGAACTCCGCCAGTGTCCTAAGAGTACTCATATTTACAGCCATTTGGAAATCTAGAAACACAAATGCCATTAGCCTTCTAAAGAGTAAATCAGACTTAAGACTCCCCAGCTTCCCCCCCCCCCCCCCCCCGCCCACCAAGTGTGTATTTTTCTACTGCGGAGATTAAGGACGCCGTGAGGGAGAAGCTGGCAACTCTGTCTTTTAATCCATTATTCACTCAGGATGGGGGATAAAAGCCTGAGATAAAGAATATAAAGCTTCTTTTAGACCAAAGAGCCCTATTTTAACTGCATTAGATCAGTACTGCTAGGGAAAGCGTTTTCCCGTAATTGTTGAGAAAAATGTCCCTTCTGGAGTCAATGGGAGAGCATGATAACTGTGAGCCCCACCATGGTATCTGCAGACATGGACACAAGTGAAAGGAGTGTGAGGCACACACTTGGAAACAAACCTGGAGCTGTGTGACTTCTTAGTAGTTTTAGAGATGAATCCAGAGTATATCCATGGGACTTCAAAAACATTTCCATGATCAGCCTGCCTTGGCTGTAGCAAATAGAGGAATGATTTATATAGGGAGGAATGATTTATATAACATTTATTTAATTCCATTGATTATAATTGAAATGTAGGAAAAGGACAATGACCCACAATTGTTTTGAAAACTCTGTTTCTAACCTGAAGCAAGGTTATCAATACAATTTTGTAGGGTTTAAGCCAGAAGTAAACAGCGATGTCCAGAATATATTTCTATCATGGAAGTTTCAAAAAAAATATTATACATAGTTTATCTTTAGTAGAATTCACCAAGCCTTTATAAGAAGCATGCAGCATTCCTGTTATTGACCTTAAGTTATAAAGATTAAAAAAAAATAAGAGTCAGATTAACATTTTCTCTCAGACACAAAGTATAAACACATTAATATTATATGATGTTTTCCCTTCATGATCCAATAGAACCTGGTAAGCTGGACAAAAAGATGAAAATAACTTTAAGACAAATGCAGTCCAAAAATTCTAAAATTTCCTAGAGAACAGATTATTTTTCCAAGCTAATGTTGCCCAGAATCATTATAGGAATAAATATAGTTTCTTTTAAAAAATGTAGACCTAACTTAAGACTTAGTAAAAAAAATATAATTATTTCTAAAAAGCCTTTAGAGCTAACCTAATTTCATACAACAAATTCAATAGCTCCCAAAGTTATTATCATTTAGGCTTTTATTTAGCTGTCTTGATTTTGATGAATCATCCATGTTTCAGGTGTATATTATTGGAAATAAGCCTACTTTTTATATCTACTTAAAGCCATGGCCAACTTCCAAAGTATGACTTAAGATATCTAAAAGAAACACAACTACATGAACACACACACACACACACACACACACAGATACACACACACACACACACACACACACACACACACAAACAGGGTATAGATCCATGATTGATAGATGATAGATAGATAGATAGATAGATAGATAGATAGATAGATAGATAGATGATAGATAGATGATAGATAGATAGATAGATAGATAGATAGATAGATAGATAGATAGATAGATGAGAGAGAGAGAGAGAGAGAGAGAGAGAGAGAGAGAGAGGTTAAAATGTTGGGAAAGACTCATGCATCCAAACTCTTAAATATTACATGTGGAGAACGAAGTAAACTATTGTGCTCTTGAACCCATAATTGTTGTACAGCAAATGGTTTTTAAGTACACTCTTTTTTGCTTATTTTTAAAGGCAATTTAGGTGGCCAGTGTACATTTAGCCTAAGGCATGGCAAGCAGCATAAGACTTGTAGATCTATTGTACACAAAATGTGCTGCAGAGTTCAGTGGCAAACGAGTCATGCTTGTTTCACACACTTACTTCTCCACTGTTTTAGGAGAAAATAATACTTTTAAATTCACAGACTTTTCTTAAGCTCATGCAAAGGTGTATTTGTCATAAGTAGCAACATAAGTAGCAACACATCAAAGCATGGGGTTAAAAGACAGTGATGCTTGTGAGTGAGCAGACGAAACAAGAATAAATAAATAAAATAAAAATCAAGAAGAAATAAAGAACCTGAGCTGCCTTCTCATTCATGAGTTCATTTTGTTAGTACATGAATTCATGAGTTCATTTTGTCTGTATACAAAAAATTCATTTATTATTTTCAAAAAGCAATGGATAAATCAATTCTGCTGACAGGGCCAAATCAAATTTTTTTTTTCATCAAAACTGACTACACTTAGTGTAATGTCTGCACTGTGTGACTTGAGCGAATACACTCCTTTCCACGTTTGATAGTTTCTTAGAAGCTATTCCTGTGATACTCAAATTCTACTTTGATTTTCACAAAGTAAAATGTGAGAGAGATTGTCACAAGGACTTTTAAGGTACTTACAAGACGATTTAGCCATTTTAGGGAACTGTGCCATATTCTCCCTTCTCTCTCAGCATGTCCATTTTGTTTAAAGGGTTCACATAGAATCTCTTGATTTTTCTTAAAAGACTTTTGTAATTAGCTGAGAGATGTCTTCAAAAAAGCAGAGTTCTGAAAAGTTTGCACTCCTCCAGCAATGCCAACCCCCAAACTTGGCAGATGTCTAATTATTATTGCAGTTTTTCAAATAGACTTTTTATGACTCACCAAGCCCATGAAATCAGTTCCATTAAAAGACATCTCCTATATTATGATGTCAGAATATCCTGATTTATATGCTATCTTCTGAGACTCGTGTGCTTAATCAGCCTTTGCCACAAACATGGCAATACATCTTGTTCTCATAACTCGCTCCTGCTCCCCATCCCATCCTTTCTTCCATCCACTCATCAGAGCCTCAGAGGCAGTAAATATCAATTGTTCCCTGTAAGAGGTAGATAGAATAATCATATTTCCAGGAATGCTTAGTACAGGTCATACCACCAAAGTCCTTTCGTAACAAATAGGTACTTACTTCTATTATACTACAAGGCCAAGTGCAATGTGTTTTGCAGTCTGTATCCGAAGATATTTATTAAAATGCTATTAAATTAGCACTCTGTAATTCCAATGTCAACAAATATGCATTTTTTGTCCTTAGCATTATTCTCTGAAAGGATCTTGTATTTTTTGAAATAAAAGTTATGCGTGAAACAATAATCTACCCAAATTTAAAATGTACAAACTGTTGGAGCCACTAGTGGGTTTTAAGGATAAGCTTTAGTTTCCTTTCAGATATTTTGTAATCAAATGAGAAAAGTAAACTGCTTTAAAGTGCTCTCCATTAAATGAATTTGGAGCTATATATCAAATTATCATGGTGAAATTCACATAGCTTTATAATAACCAACAAAGCTATCATAGTAAGAAAACACCTTAAATCACATATAAAGAAGCAGAAATCAAATTCCTCAAAGACAACACACTATCAGTATACCCAAAGGTCTAGGATTATATTTTTCAGTTCAAGGGTTTGAACCCAGAGGCTTGTATCTGCTGGGTTAGTGCTCCACCACTCTGCCATATCCTCTAAGACTTTGCTCCCCAGAAACTTGTTGTTTGTATCTAGTGTGTCCTTCAGTCTCAGAACAAAGGCTGTCTATACATAACGCTCTTCAATTCTTCACAAAGCTAGGAGGGTTTTAATACCACATTGGCCCAATCACATTTTCCTTATATCAAAGAGAGCTACATGTTCATGTGGCTTCCTCCAGGAACCCCGCTTTCTGGATTTTCTAAGTTATAGGTGATGTTTTCCAACGATGGCCTGTTAGGCACGCATTGTATGTAGGCTCTCTTCATCTTGGAAAGTATTGTTAGTTTGTTTATCTAAAAGGCAAGTTTGAAAGAATAATTAAGCTGCATCATCTGCCTCTTTTCCTTTCCTTGTGGGGCATAAATGTACAGCAGCCTCACTAACTGAATGTCCTCCCGGAGACCCAGACACACTGTATACGCAGTCCAGATACCTAGTCAACTTCTGAAAAGTCTCAGTTCACCCTTTGTGAGACATAGAATTAAGAAGGATTGAGATGACACATCTCCACAGACCACAGTCTAAATCGTTCTAGCACATTATGACTCAACACGATATTAATTTTACATATGGGAAATCATCATTTTACTGACTTTAATTGTATATTAAACAGGGCATACACATATTTCCTGGAGCAAAGATTTGTTTGCCATAAATACATTATTGTCAAATGGTTTTTATTATTTTTTGGGAGACTGGAGAGATGACTTGGTGGATCTGATCATTGACTACCCTAACTGTCATCATTCAGCCTTTCTCCAGTAACTGATAGAAGCAGATGCAGAGATCCACAGCCCAACACCAGGCCGAGCTCCAGGAGATCAGTATGAAGAGAAAGAAGAGTGATTCTATGAGCAAGGGCATCAACATCATGATGAAGAAACCTACAGAGACAACCAAACAAACTAGTGGGATCTCATGAAATTTAGATCAACAGCTACAAAGCCTGCATGGGACTAGTCTAGGCCCTTTGCATAAGCCAGACAGGTGGTCGTACCTTCTTGTAGGAAGGAATGGGGAGTGAGTTGGGAGTGGGAGGCTGGAGGGATGTGAAGAGGGAAGAGGGGGATTTTTGATTGGTATGTAAAATGAATTAAAAAATTCTTAATTAAAAAAAAAGAGTATTATGGCTTTTCCAAGGGACCCACGTTCAGTTTCCTAGCACCCACATGGAGTTTCAAAAACATCTGTAACTCCAGTCCCAGGGGATCTGATACTCGCTTTTATGGCCTCCATGGATACCAAACATTCACACAATGAACATACATAAGTGCAAGAAAAACACTCATGCATAAAATAAATAAATCAATATTTTAAAAAAGGTATTATTTGTTTGGATATCTAGCCCACAGACTAGTTGGAAATTCAAATTGGGATGTTGGGTGTAAGTTAAAGGAGAATTGGCTCTCAGGAAAGAAGACAACAGAGCAGAAAAGCACCCCAAGTTAACAAAGCTCATGTGATGAGAGTGGGTGAAAGCAATGAGTTCAGAGAGTAAGCCATGGCTTATAGTTTCCCAAAGAACAATTCACAAGGGACTTTCAGCAGCAGTAAGACATTCTTAGACGCACTCCCTGCCTAACTTTGAAGGGAGATGGAAACTTCAGTAGAAGTAGTAGTATCATCTGGCTGGGGGAGCGGAACCAGATAGAACTCAAGGGGAAATGCAAGATTCTAATAAGCTAAGCAGGTAAACATTTATTTCAAGAAAGCCAAAGACAAACGATAAGAAGAGAATAGATAACTAGCTGAAGGTAGACAATGAGTAAGAAACAATGCCCCTTTACGAGTCTTAGCTTTCTTGTTTAGCTCTACAAGAGGTTCTTATATACAGATTATTTTCAAACAAGGAAGAATCCACAGAAGATGGCCACTAGGAAAACATCTTTGTCTTGAGATGGAGTAAAAAATCAGCATTAATTTATTTGGGGGTTCGTGGTGCAGGAAGTTTCTTTTTCATATCATCACTTTTTCATTAAAACAAGACACACACTCATGTGCTAAAGTTCGGTGGGATCCTGGATGTAAGGACAATAGAGAGGACTTGGGTACTGTGTGGAAATTGGGAAAAAGGCTGATGACTTGAAAAACATAAGCAAACAAATATGCTTGAAGGCATTATATAGTAATGCTTCAGGAACTAAGGAGTATGTGATTATTAAAGAATGGGTTACTTCTTGAAACCTACAATCTCATGGAAACTGAATAATGCTCAACTGAATCACCAATGGGTTAAGGAAGAAATAAAGAAAGAAATTAAAGACTTCCTAGAGATCAACGAAAACGAAGACACCACATACCCTAACTTATGGGACACTATGAAAGCAGTGCTAAGAGGGAAATTCATAGCACTAAATGCTCACATAAAGAAGTTGGAGAAATCTCACACTAGTGACTTAACTGCATACCTGAAAGCTCTAGAACAAGAAGAAGCAAAGTCTCCCAGGAAGAATAGACGCCAGGAAATCATCAAAGTGAGAGCTGAAATCAATAAAATAGAAACAAAGAGAACAATACAAAAAAATCAATGAAACAAAGAGTTGGTTCTTTGAGAAAATCAACAAGATAAACAAGCCCTTATCCAAACTAACCAAAAGACAGAGAGAGAGCATCCAGATTAACAAAATCAGAAATGAAAAGGGGAACATAACAACAGGCATTGAGGAAATCCAGAGAATCATCAGGTCATACTTCAAAAACCTCTATTCCACAAAACTGGAAAATCTAAAAGAAATGGATAATTTTCTGGATAGGTACCACATACCTAAGTTAAATCAAGACCAGATAAACTATTTAAATAGCCCAATAACCCCTAACGAAATAGAAACAGTCATTAAAAGTCTCCCAACCAAAAAATGCCCAGGACCCGATGGTTTCAGCGCAGAATTCTACCAGATCTTCAAAGAAGAGTTAATACCAATACTCTCTAAATTGTTCCACACGGGATTCCATTTGAAACCCCAAAAAATGTGTCGTTGTTTAAATCTTACTTACATTATCTCACACCTATAAATTGCATAGTTCAGTTATGATAATTAAAATTAATTAAGAGTTACTGTTTGCCAAAATTACTCCTCAGAATTCTCCTATATCTACATGACAAGTAGTTTTCCATCATATTTTTTAAACTTTCATAATTCTGTTTAATAGATTTCTTTTAATTGTTAGAATGTTCTGGTTATAGAAAGGCAAAAATAATCCTTTTATTGGTATGCTTAGCAGTAAAACAACATTTTAATCTCTTGTTGACAGGAGTGATTGGCATGCCCATACCAATTCTCTTATCATAGTCTCAGTTCTGACACATATTCTTGGAATTTTTTAATGGGTGTATTATAAAATATTAGTTTTAAAACGTATTTTGGCTGCTTAAGAGAGTGACCACTAGAAATATGTAGAGGATAATTTCTCTTCATAGATTCCTCGCATTTACTGCGGCCCTGTCTACTTCATGCTTATCTCATTTTTGTTTACTTGTTTCTTTGTTTCTTTGCTTGCTTGTTTGCTTGCTTGCCTGTGCATTTTGCTCCTGATGCTTGGAAATATGTAAATTTGCAATCACCACATGGTATGACTTTTAAGAGGTCTGTATGAGAAGATGGTTAGCAGAACTAGGAGAGAGAAAAGAAAAGGGAATAATTCAGGGTAAACACAATCCAGGTACATTGTGTACTTGTATGAAGTAGTCAAAAATAAATAGCAATGATAATTTTACAATGGTACTGACTTTGTTAGTGTTAAATAGACTTTGGCTTCAAATACATAATTTCAGCTCTGAGTTCTGCCTCTCATTAGGTAGTAACTTAGGAAAGTTACTGTCCTCCTTAGAATCTACTAAGATAATGAAACTTTAATATGACAGAGGATTCTACATCAGTACTCATGACATTTTATGCTCTCATAATTTTGCCTCTCTTTGTCCAGAAATGTAGACCAAATGGGTCCCTACTGAAGATTCCTCTTAATTGGACTCTCTTTTGAGGGAATACATTTTTACTTGGGGTGTGTGTTAGGGCAAGACAAAGTACCATATTGTAATTAGTTTGTTTCACCAGCTTAATAAGCTAGGGCTGTTTGCAAAAGGATGATTACCAAGAAAACCAAAAAGAAAAATTCTTGACACTAGACAGAGAAAAAAAATTAAATTGCTTATTCACATACCATTTTAAAATTAGATGTCCTGCCTATCTGTTTCTGGGACTACTACACTTGGGCCAGAGACTATTTTCATGGCTGGGTTAAATAGCAAGCAGATCTGACTAGAAATGCTGGCAGACCTGGTAATGACTTACAGAAGGAGACCGTGGTGCCTACTTGTCTGAGTAACTTTAAGGACTTGGCAGATGATTTTCAAGGCCTTTTTAATTGTAGTCCTCAGAAAACTAGACGATAGCTAATGACCTCTGAAGTATGCTTTCCTTCTTGAATCTCTGAGAACATGGTCTTAGTTTACCTTAGTATGATATATTTTACATATGATGTGAATATGATTCATTCTAATTGCACATAGCATTACTGCCAAGGATGGCTATGGATAGGGCTCCTAACTGTCTTCTGTACAAGGCCATGGCCCTGCCTGTTGTTTAAATTAGCCTTTCATGCAACTACTAACTCACGTCTAGTGATGATTCAAGCCAGAAACAGTAATTTTATTTATATGATGTCTTGCATAGAGGGCAGGCTAGTAAAAGAAAAGCAAATCTGGAAGAGACAATGGATTAAATCAAAGCTGTTTTGTACAAGGGATTTATCCAGTGGTGTATGCTAGAAACTCTCCACAGAGGCTTAGAGGGACTTGGACAATATTAATTATTCAGCAGGCAGCTTATCCATTTTCAGAGAAGTCAGAACAATGCTTAGTAAATGTACGTTTCAGGAATAATACCATCCAGCTGAATGATACAGAGCACCACAGCTTTAGCTGTCATGTCACTAGTTTTTAAAAAAGCATTTTCGAGGCAATATTTCATCAAATGGAATCAGTTCAGACAGTTCAAAAGTTCAGCATAAACATACTTCATAGCTCCTTTCAAAACGATGAAGGAAGGCTGAGTGAGAGAAATACTTACATCTGATTCCACTGGGATGGCAAAATATACACAGTGGATTAAATACGTTTAGCTCCTGTCTACCTTAAGATTTGTTCTCTTGCCTTATTCCTCTAAATGATGTCACTGACAGAAACTGCATTTCATATCAGGGGCAAAGAGACGGACTTGTTGCTTGGGTTAGCAAAAACATGTTGCCACTTATTGAAAGGAAACCGAAAACCTGTTTTCTTGAATGAAGTCATAAGTAATTTTGCCTGATGGGAAGGAGTCAGTTGAAAGTAGTATTTTAAAGGATTCTGGGTTTTGATGGATGTTAATAACAGCATGAGAAAAAGTTCTTCCCAGTCATCTTTTATTGCTATAGTCTGTCCTCAGGATCTAGCCTTTCAGAATGTGATACATTCGCTGGAGCAGAGGAAAGTTCTCCCACAGAGAAATACTATGACAGGCTTGTCTTTGTTCATTCAGGGAAATGCTATTGGAATAGACTGTGTGAATATATCTTCAGATGTGGCATTTCTATAACGGAAATGATGGCAATAATGTCATGCCGTCTAGCATCTCACTTTTGTGGGAGTCACAGTATTTGGAACACTAGCATGTAAGTGGAAAGATTTTGTTTTTAAATATCTCAATGAATGTCTTTCTTTGGTTGGATTGATTGTGAAAAAACTTTTCAATCTTTGCCTCTTTATATCCTTTCAGAATTTCCTGGTGAGCCAGAGAAGCTGGATGAAAATGTAAATGACATTCCCACCACACTGCCTGCAGATGGCCTCCACTCCTCTTAACTCTGTTAGGTAATCACCAGGGATGTCGTTCTTTGAGTTAGACTTGATTAAAACTGTAGGAAAGTCATTCATAACAAGCACTAAAAATTCATTTCCATCTTAAAATGCATCCTTGAGCTTAAAGTAGACATTAGACATGATGTTCTGGCATTTTGGGATGTTGAAGTGATGTGTTAGGAAATAAGATTTTATCTAAAAGGCAGTAGGACGATTGAGGAATAGAAGTTTATGAGTTAGAGGGGAGTTTAAATGTAATTTAATGTGGGAAAAATGTATATTTTCTGATTAGCTGGGAAAAGGTTAGGCCTTGTAAAGAGATCTGAAGCATTCCTCAGTCTTTTTCATAGAAATGTAATCCTAAACAGAACAAATTTTAAAAATGCTTCAACTTATCACTATGATATAATATATATATTTAATTATGGAAATTTTAGAACAATAGAAGTAATTAAAACATCAGGAGTTTTGTTTTTTTTTTTTAGGATTATCAAGGTTTCTGACAAAGTTGATACAGAAATTTATATAATGTCCAAAGCCTCCTAGAGAGTTTTAAAAATATAGGTTTATCACACAAATATCCAAATAAGAAAGAAAGGAAAGTTACTTAAAAAGTAGCTAGGGAGCCAGGGAGATGGTTTAAATGATAAAAACACTTGCTGTGTAAATCTCACGACCTGAGTTCAATCCCTAAAATTTACCTACAAGAAGCCAGCCTCAGTGACAACCATCTGTAATTCCAGCACTTCTATGGAAACATGGAAGGTCAAGGTCTGGAACAGGACAGCCAGACACTTGCTTATGTAGTACAGAATCAAAAATGATGAGAGACACCTGCCTCAAAAGGTGGAAGATTTGAACAAACCCCTAAAAATCTGTCCCCTGAACTCCATTATGAACAAAATGGAGTACATATTGCTTCACACACACACACACACACACACACACACACACACCCCTCACACACATATGCAAACAATTAATAACTCTTTTTTAATTAAATATAAAATGCCAGTGATAAGAATACTGACAAGATGGCTGTCCAAACTTTCATATTTTGAAAAACATGAACATTTTGAAAATTGAAGTTCTTCATATGTATATATACAGGTTTCTAAGAACAAGTAGAATATAATGAGAAAACAGTCCGTATTATAACATTAGTGAAAACAATCACATAATTTTGAATAGTTTGAAACCTACTATATTGCCTCACCACGTCAAAATTATACTCGTGTTTGTAAATGACACTTATACTTTAACACACAGGTACACACACACACACACACACACACACACACACACACACACACACACACTGTGATTTACCAAGGTCTATAAAGTCATGCTAACTATACATAAGAGCAATCACTGATAATCAATAAACATTTCTAAAACCCATCTTAATACATAAAGATTAGGAATATTCATTACAGAAAAAAAAATCTGTTCCATCCTAGCCTATAGAGGCAGACAGAGAAGAGAGGAGAACAAGCATCTTGCCAACAATTAAGACAGATGTTGTAATTTTTCTTTCCAATGCCCCCCTGACCTCATCTAACCCCTGACCCTGTTCCCCTGCATTATTCAATACTCATAGCCCCGTTTATCCCGTACACTCAGATCTGAGTTGATGTAAGCTGTTCAGGTTGGATACCCACAACAGAGTCTATTTCCAATAAGAATCAAGACATAGTAATAATACTGTGTTTAGTTTAAAGTGCTGTTTCTGTCATACAGTGTGGCAAGTACATTAGGAGTGAACTATATAAGCAATGAGTGTTTTGCAAATATTTCTGAGAAAACTAGTAAGGGCAAATAAAAGCTAGTATTTGTTAAGTATATTATCTAACATTGATAGCGAGGGAGAAAAAAAAGCAATTGTGCACTGCTACCAAAGAACGGTATCTTCTTTGTAGTTTGTGAATAGCTCATGGTTATTGCCGACAGCAGAAGAAATAAATTGATGGTTTTATCTAATGTAGACATTAATAATTTATATTTGTTGAATACTTAAAATTCCTTAAAGCTATTTCCTACATAACACCCACATGAATATTGCATATTATCAATAAATAAGTGTTCATCAAATGTCTCCATAGAACTGACATATCACAATAGAAGACACATGAAAATGGACAAAATGATCTATACCCTCAATGAGTTCTTTGTCTTTTCCAGTAGTCAACAGCATCTACATTGGAGAAGTTAAATAATAATTCTATATTAATAATGATGTTGACTGGGTTCACAGTACCAGGCCTCAGATCCAATCCAAGAGCAATTGGACCATCATGCCACTATTACACATATGTGTCTTCCCTGTCATTATTGACATTTTAGTTCCCAGAGTTCACAGCTAATTAAGCCCATGGTTGACCCCCTGGAAGCCTCCACAGCATCCTCTAGCACATTGAAAGCTAGCCAATATGAAATCGTTTCAGTCCAGTTCCAGCTTGATTTCTCTGTGCTTTGCAACCAAGGTATATAATGTCTTCAGCAATAGGTTCTTATAATCTAGTTCTGGTGGACAAGCAAGCAGAAAGATGAAAACCTAAACTATGTGGCAGCTCTCTGGAGCAACTCTGACCAACAACTTCTATGGCAGAATCCCATACTTGGATCTGGGGTTTTTCATGCTATCATACTGCCTCCAGAAACAGCATTATCTAGCCATGAAAGACATCTCCTGACACTGGATGGAGGACAGGCTTAATTGAACTACAGGATACTAATGTGGAGAGGGAGAGGAAGCCACTGTCCTTTGCAATGTTCCTACTGGTCCCCACAGCCTCCAGATGATAACTCCAAACCTATAGTCAAACAAGTGGACCAGGACTATGGGTCACAAACAGAACAAGACATTAATGTGGGAAGGAGTTTAGTAACGAAGCAGGGATGTGTAAAGGGGAGGGAGAGGAATGAGTGAAGGGTGAAAGCAATTTTAATGCATTATACATGTAGGAAATTATCAAAGAACAAATTTGACTAATAAAAAAAATACATGGAAGGGCATGCAAAAGAAAGATAATTCTTGCTAAAAATAAATAGAGTTTATTATTATTTCTGTCCCCAAACCCATAAGATATTACTATCCAAACATAAAGATGGCTGTTAATTGTGGTGGGTAGCCATTCCAGCTTTGATCTGGAAGTTCCAACCCCCATTGAGGCTTCGGTAACTGTCATGCCTACAAGGCGGGGCCGAGAGAGGAGCCTGAAGACCTGAGATCCAAATGCATCAGCTCTCTTGGTTCCTGGACCCTGGATGGTGGAGGTAGACCGAGCAGAGTTCTCCAGAGAACACTGCTGGACTGCACTACACCTTTCCCAGACCCTGTACCCTATCTCTTCACTTGTGAGTTATCTCACAAAATAAACCTCCCTTTTAACTACATGAAGTTGCCTTAATAATTTCACCAATAGTTAATATTAAACATGCATAAGATTTAAAATACAGAAATAGAAACAGATACATATTTGTGCACATGTATACATTTTCAGTATTCAAGATTAATAATTCAATTTAAGTACTATCCATATGCATAATCACATCTGAAAAAGACATTAGGTGATTTGAGATATTTCTTTTAAATATAGTAGTGGCTCTTTCAAAGTATCCCTTTGCCCCAAATCATGTCTTTCTTCATTGATTTTTTTCTAGTTAATTCATTTATAGAAAAATAGAAAAATTTTTCTTCTTTTTTTTATTTTTTGAATTGAAACTGCCCTTGGATTTTGTCTTAAAGAACATTACGGCTGATTTACAGGAACCTAGATCTAACACACAGTGTTTATCCACTGTTTCTGGCTACATTTTCTCTAACTGATGTCTGCAGAGTTCCTTTCCCGGCATCACATTTAACAACACTGATCAAATCCCAAGCAGCAAATTGCCTTTCCTAAAGAATGTCTGAGGCCTGAACATGTAAGATAAGATAGTAGAAGATGACACAGTGTATCCAATTTGTCTACAGAATTCTTTACCACATGATCAATGACCACCACTAATGGAAATATGGTTTCAATTCTCTCTTTGACAGATGATCTAGCCTTTACTCCCAAGGGATATGTTTTCCTCTGCCAACCTTTTTTCTTGAAATAAATGTGCTTGTATGTGAGACCAATTGAACAACTATATGACCCCACTGATGTTATTATAAAGTACCACATCTGCTTTCATACTGAGTTTGCATTTTTCTACAAAGATATATATATATATATATATATCGTAGTTTCTAGCAAAGTATTTATACCTTTTCAAGAAAGTATTTTCAACTTGAATTTCAATGTACTCTTTTCAAATCCAGAAGGAAAACATTCAAATTTCAATGTGCCTTCTCCCACCCCCACAACTAAGAGCTGTTATCCATCAACAGTCATGAGGATAATTTAGTGTAAGGTGGTTAATTGTTTCAATAGAGTATAATGGCCCTATATTTAACTATGACATAATTCAATCAAAAAGGATTTGGGGTCATCCATTATGCTGTCAAAAATCACTTTCCTTTTCCTGCCGCTAGGCCCACAGCACTTAAGTACTCAACTTGACAATGAAAGTACCCAAGCTACAAATCAGGTCCAGCTTTAGCAGGATTCCAGCATGCCTCTGCCCCAGAATTGGGGGTACTAGTTGGAAAATTCCCCAGGTTACTGTGGCTACTATTTTGGCAATTTATCTTGTATTATATTTTTGTGCCTATATATCACATGCATATCTGTTTGGGATTTTTATTTTTCTCCCAGCTCCCAGCTGTCTAGACTTTAAATCTCCTTATTTCAAGTCTTACAAGCCTTATTCTCTTACTTGAGAATAGAACATAATTGGAAGTAAGTTCTTAGAAATCAAAGTATGGATGTTTTGCATTCACTCACATAAAGACACACGCCAATTGATTTGGAAACAATGCCTAATTTAATGGGGCAATACTGCTTTGCAAGCAAGTTGCTTTGTTCCAGTGGCCCTTTTATAACAGTGGATGGTCACAGTCATGGATGTAACAAAATGTGTCAAGAACTGAAATAAATATAGTGTAGATACGAAAAAAGAAAGATCACGATTTATCAAAAGAGTTTGAGGCAATCAAATACATTTAGCAAAGTGAAGTCTTTAGATACATGCCCATACTTATACTTGCATCTGTAGTTGGAGCCTCAAATATTCAACCTGATAACTCTTATTTATTAATAAAGCATTTTAAAATAAAAAATTTTAATTGATCTATGAAGATAAGGCTTTTGATAAGCTTGATTTTGCCTACTTGACCTATGGTCTATGGCCCAGCTCAGTCCTGGTGTCTATATATGTATGTTTTGGCTCAGTTTTCATTAATGTTACACAAGTTGGCTTAAACACCTATCTGGTCAATCAAATCTTCCTCAATTTACGTAGGGTATTCTTATTTTCAATTGTATATATCTCTGTGATTATAGAGATGCTAACTAATGCACTATACCACTAGGTTCTCAACTCTAGCTACCCAAAAGAACAGGTAGTCAAGATTTTTTTTTTTTTTTTAACACAGTGAATGGCCAAGACCCACACCAAACAAACTGAGATTGAATGTACAGGAAACCTTGGAATCGGCACTCTTAATACTTGCTGGGCTTTGTGAAGAACTGCTCCCAAATATCAGGCATCACAGGAAGTATTTCCTGCTTTCCAGGGAATTATTGTCTTTCTAAGAGATAATGCAGCTTAAAAGAATGCCAGTGAACTCTGGGAGACAATTAGATAAAGATTAAAAAAAAAAAAAACACTGAGTGTGCATATGTGTGATATTTTGTGTGCATGTGTGAGCAAGAGTGTAAGTACTTTCATGCCACAGTGCACTTAAGGAGGCCAGAGGATAACTTTGAGTATGGGTTCTGGCCTTCAATTTCGTTTAAGGCTGAATCTCATGTTCATCAGTAGATAAATCAGGCTAATTGGCCTGAAAGCTTTCAAGGATGCACTTAATCTCAGGCTACCATCTCAATGCAGACAAGTGAGGATTGTTCCCTGCTTTCCATCAGGTCTGGATCCAATTCAGGTCCTCACACTTCTGTACACAAGTGCTTTACCCATTAAGCCAACTCCCTAGCTGCTAGATGAAGTTTTAAGGCATGGGTTCTGGAGCATTCAGGTTTTTGACCCACTGTTTACATATACGGAAACATTTGCAGTTTTCTGTGACACAGTTGATTTGTTCCTGAAAGACTAATGACGTAGTAGCACTTAGGAGTTTTAAGAATGCAGTGGGGTGATATGGAGAGAACACTCTACAAAGCACTGGGCAAAGACATTAGCCACCAGCAAAACACAGTGAAGAAGCCTTATACTGAGCTAACAATTCAAATGTTGTAGTCAGAAGTTCTACTGGAGTCGTGAAGAATGATATACAGTAAGTGGAAAGTTCAACAACAGTCATGAAGTATGTGGAGAAATCCTGTATAAATTAACTAAGGCTGTGCCTGAAGAAAAGGACTTGTATGACTAGCTATAGTAACTGAGCTATACTACCAGTTTAAATTGTGCTAAATTTTTACAGAATTCACAATTTTACAGAAATTTACAAAAACTAGTTAAATTGTGCTAGTTTTACAGAATTCACCCCGTATGTTCAGGATTTTATATATTGACTTTGAACCCATTTTCTTGTCACTTTCAGTTGAGATGCTTAAATATTTGTTTTGTACAAGGATAGAACTTGAGCCAAATGTTACTGCAAGGACAACCACCAATTCTCCTTTGTTTAAGACTAGGTTGCTGGGGAAAAAAATATCATTCAGTATTAAAACCGTGAGTGACTCTGGAAGCCTAGAATTCTTGGTCAGCCTAGATGCTTAGAAAGTCTTTCTAAAGATAGGAACCCAAATCATGACCTAATGCAGGCCTCTCAGTATAAGCTGCTCATTATGTGTACTAATGCCATCCAAATCCTTGTAGAGTTTACTATAGCTAAGCCAGCCTCATATTCTGCTGATTTCATGACCTTGGTTTTGTTTTTTTTAATGGTATTTTTTGGATTTATTATTTGCATTACTCTTCCTTCTTATATGGAATACTTCCTGCAACTTATGACTGAGAATGTTATGAAAATGGCCAAATCAACGTAGAAAATCTTAGAACAATGGTCATATGTTTCGCATGGTAGATGGCTTTGAACACAGCTTCAACGACTATATAAAATATTGTGAAATCAGAATACTTGATACCTACCAGCCAGCAGAGGGACAAGACTGTGTTACCTCTTCACCATGGCTGAGGGGAAATCAGGGTCAGAGATCCTGGGGAACAGACGGGGCACTCATTATGTATTTAAGACTTAGCTTCTTTTAAAATAAGAACCAGACTGAGCACTTAGAATTGGTGATTTAAAAAGTCTGAAAAGGAAATGTTTCTGCAAGGCAAAAGTGGTGTGTTTCCAGGTTCTGGGAAAATCTCATGGATGAATAATCCCTAAAAAAAAAAAATTAAAGATGCAAATTCCTCAAGTCATAGCCCTTTCCTCCCCAAACAAGCCAGCCCACCTCTCATGGATTATCTAATCAGCAATGCTTGCTGAAATACATTTAGCTCCCACTCATTTTTCTCTCGGGAGAACATTTCCCGCACCGTGGCCTTTGCTGTTTCTTGACATATTTGTTTTTAGATGTCTGTTTTGCGATGCTATGGTTCAGTATCAAATCAAGGTTTGTGTTTGTCAAGTCGTTTTATTTTGAAACACAACCTTTAAGACAAGAATGTCAGAACATTTTTATTTTTAACTTTCCTCAAGGCGTGCAAACTATTTGGAGATTGTAGATCCTTTTCCATTTAGGGAGTTTATTTTTAATTTGCTCATATTTTTTTAATTAAAACATGGTCATTTAAAAATTTGGACAACATATCCCTCAGCAGTTAGCCAAATGGAATCAAGAAATCCCTGTATTCGCCCCTTTTCCTTTTGAAGATTGGAAAACATTACAAACAGCAAAAATAGAGTCCAAACACATGACTATTGCCATTTCGAAAATAATGTTAGATTTTCAAGGACCGAGCAGCTGAAGGTACACATATGTACCTAAAAACTTCTATTCTGTATTTTACTTTATTAATAACAGTGTAACAAAATTTTATTGAAAATTACTAAATTTATGCTCTTAGCCTAGTGTTTTTTTACTTTTATTATATTTTATCATTTTAAAACATTTTTTAAATTTAAATATATTTTGAACTTAATTTTTCCCTCACACAAGTCCTTCCAGATCCTCTTCCCCTCCTTATTTAGCCAACTTTAAGTTCTTTCTCAAAAAACCAATATAACAGCACACACACACTCAAAATCAGGAAAACAAAATAAAAGAACACCCCTTCCAAAGGAAAAAAACACCAAAATGTAACTAAATAAAAGCACGTGCACACACACACACACACACACACACACACACACTGGAGTCCATTATATGTTGGTCAACTACTTCTGAACATGAGGCCTGCCCTCGAGTAGCTGATATACCCAGTGTCACTCTAATAGAGAAAACTGATTTTCCCTCCCTCAACAGGTAGAAATGACAGTTCAGTTGTTAACCCTTGTTATAGTGGCAAGCTCTTCATTCATTGATTCACTCATAATTTGTTTTCCTAACTATAGCAAAATAAAATACAATAAGATAAAACAAAACTATCACATAAAAGGTGGGCAAGACAAGCCAACAGATGGAAAAGAGCTCAAGAAAGGGCACAAGAATCAGAGATCCACTCATCCACACATTCAGGAATCCCATAAAAAACCTAAACTGGAGGCCATAATAAAAATGCAGGCCTGGTGCAGACCTGTGCAGATCCTGTATGTGCTGCTGCAATCCCTATGAGTTCATATGAACTTTGCTCAAATTTATTTAGAGGGTCTTGTTTTCTTGGTGTCCTCCATCCCCTCTGGCTCTTATACTCTTTCTGCCTCCTCTTTCATGCTTATCCTAGTTTTTATAATCTATATGTTCACTCTTATTATCTCAGTTTCTTCCTCCCTTGTTTCTTTTTTTAACACAATCAATAAGCCATTATTAGATAGTCACAGACAAGAAAAAGAAAGGCCTAGCAGGGCTGAAACAAGGTATGTCTCCAAGAGAGTTAGGGCATCCTGTCTTGTCATTGGAAGATAAAAAAAAAAATCATAACTATAAAAAGGACAAAGTCAGATGAGCTGTAGCAGGGACTCAAATGTACCTATAGAATCTCTAACTCCAGACACTGAAAAATCCAGGGATCATGATACTCCAGTAGCAAAGACAAAACATCACAAAGACATAGCATTGAATTGCTGATCGTAGGACCAGGCAAGAAAACATAGAGAGAGAGAGAGAGAGAGAGAGAGAGAGAGAGAGAGAGAGAGAGAGAGAGAGAGAGCGAGAGCGCGAGAGCCTGGAATGCACCCCACAGAAATTTTAAAATGCACAAAGAAAGAGGAAGACTGTGGCAAATAGATGTAGTAGCTAGTCTAAAAGAGGATCTCAATGGCCAAATCTATGGTCATTTAGACATGCTTAAATGATAGGCATAGATATTATCCAACTGAATAAAATAGGAATTCACAGGTACATGCTGGTAAGGAAGAAAGGGAGAAGAGAAAGGAGGAAAGTGGAGGGGAGGGGAAGAAATGGGAAAGGGAGGAGAAGGAAGAGAGGTGAGGGGAGGAGAGCTTTCCAAGCATCAAAATGATGTCTAATAAATATAGGAGAAATTATAGAGTTTGAGAATTACTAGTTGTCAACCATAATCATAAGTGAGAGCAAGGCATGGTGGCACACACCTATAAGCCCTTCATTCAGGAAGCTTTGACAGGAGAATTGCTGCAAGTTTGAGGACAGCTTGAGATACATTGTCAGTTCCAGGACAACCTGGGCTACAGTGTGAGATCAAGCCCCCAAAATCAAAATAATAATAATGATAACAATAGTAACTATAATAAGGAATGCAAACAAAACTTGTAAAACTCAAATGAAGAATGGTGTGTGTGTGTGTGTGTGTGTGTGTGTGTGTGTGTGTGTCTGTGTGTGTGTGTATGTGTGTGTATTATATCTTGGTTATTAAAACAAAAAAGTAGCTATACAGTACAGAAACATTAAGAGATATTACCTTACTCAAAGAACCAAAGTTAAGATACCAGTCATAAGACAAAACAATCTCAGGTACCATCTGATAAATGTAGTTAAAAGTACAGTCCTCATGGCAATTGTAACCCAAATCTAACAATGAGGAATATCAGGAAAAAATCCAAATTTTGAAAAATTAATTACTGTGTAATTTCAAATACCTTCAAGGTTTGAAGGACAAGAAAGGCCTGGAAACAATCATGAACCAAAAGGACCTGAAGAGGCACAACACCCATATACAGCATACATTTTTGGAATAATCCTTTTTGTTTAAAATAGATCTCAGTGTAATGGTTGGTGCAACTATTTTATAAGCAAACTGTTGTGAGAATGTCCCTTAAAAATGTTCTGAAGTTTATAATTATTTCAATATAAAGTATCCAACTCTTAAGGTACCTTTAGGATGAGAAAAAAATATATCTGACCAAAACTAAAAGCCATCTGAGCAGCTACAATTCCAAGTGACCATTTAAGTCAGTGGTTCTGAACCCCTGTGGGTCATGACCCCTTTGAGGGTTGAACAGCCCTTTCACAGGGGTCACATATCAGGCATCCTGCATATCATATATTTATATTACGATTCATAGCAGTAGCAAAATTATAGTTATGAAGTAGGAATGTAATTAATTTTATAGTTGGGGTCACCACAACACGGGAAACTGTATTAAAAGGTCCCAGAATTAGGAAGGCTGAGAACTATTGATTTAAGTCTTCTGTTTCCTTCCTCTGTCTGCAGATATAAATCTCAGTCATTGGTCTCAGGCTTTGATGTATGCTCTGCTAGACCTAGGTACCTAAGATCACATCAGGCTTATATTGGAGTTTAAAAGTATTCTGGGATTTTGTATTTTCATTTTGAGGACTGCTGTCTTGAATTTTTTTTAATGGCTTAAATGTTTAACTCTCCATTTTCAAACTAATTCTTTCAGATCATAATAGGACAATGAGAAGAAACATCCTTTGCCACTCTCAGCCTATGCCACCTCTAAAAAATATAAATTTGAAGCAGACGTCCCAAGGGCTTTTAAGGGAGTACATTTAGAAAGTTTACTAATTATTTTTCTTATATCTTTGATGGAATAACTCACAAAAGCAATTTGAGGAAAGATGTATTTTGGTTTATACTTTAAAGAGATACAGCCTCCCACACACACCATGGCAGGAAAGCAATGATGGCCGGAACGTGAGGTGGCTGGTCAGACTGTATCCGCACTAAGAATAGAGACAGAGGCAAGGTGGTGATAAGATAAAAAGGGAAATTATGGAATCTACTTTTAAAAAGGAACTACTTGTTTTAAATAAGATAAGTAATGAAAATTTTTTGGTCTGAGTTTATCAGATGTTACTGGACTGGACATTGTTAATATAATGGACTAGACATCGTTAATGTAATCTTGACTATATGTATTGTATATACTTATTGGATAGTTTTTCTTGTATTAGTTATAAGCTTTTTTAATTTTAGACAAAAAGAGAGGAAATGTGGTGGTATTGTGTTCCCCAAAATATTGTGTACCTTAATAAACTTATCTGGGGTCAGAGACGGAACAGCCACAATATTAAACATGAGGATAGGCAGTGGTAGCATACGCCTTTAATCCTAATATTCCAGAGACAGAAATCCCTCTGGATCTCTGTGAGTTCATGGTCACATTGGAAATGGCCAGGCAAGGTGACACACGCCTTTAATCCCAGAAAGTCAGCCTTTAATCCCAGGGAGTGGTAGTAGAAAGCAGAAAGATATATAAGGCATGAGGACCAGAAACTAGAGGAATTTGGCCTGGAGAAGCATTTGGGCTGGTTAATCATTCAGGCTTCTAGGCAGCAGTTCAGCTGAGTCATTCGGATATGAGGACATAGAGGCTTCCAGTCTGAGGAAGCAAGACCAGCTGAGGATCCAGCGAGGTGAGATAGCTGTGGCTTGTTTTATTTCTCTGACCTTCCAGCATTTACCCCAATACCTGGCTCAGGTTTGATTTTATTAATAAGACTCTTTAAGATTCATACTACAAGGTGGTAATCCACTACTTGTTCCTTTTCATTCAGCCTGGCGCCCCAACCCATGAGATGGTTTTACCCACATCCAGGTAAGTCTTTTCTCTTCAGTTAAACTGCTCTGGAAACACCCACACAGGTACACCCAATGTTACCTAATAAGTGCCTTAGACACTTGTTAATCCAGACAATTTGACAGCTAAAATCAACCATCATAAGTCTACCCTTTATCACATTGACATTGAAACACATAATTCTAAATCATAACATGTGGACCACCAAGATAACCCAGAGGCTAAGGGTACTTGCTGCCAAGCCAGATGATCTCAGTTGGGTCCTGGGAACTCACAAAGTGAATCAACTTCCACAACAAAATTCTTGACTTCCCCACAAATATGCACAACACACACACACACACACACACACACACACACACACACAAATAAAACTGTAAAAAAATAAATATTTAAACCAGAATTTGTCTCCATAGGCTCATGGACATATCATAATGCTAAATGCCTTCAGTCCCACTTAACACTTCCTAATCTTTAATCAGCCAACATCGTTCAAAAGTACAAAGACCAAAGTATTTTTTGAGATTCGAGACATCTTCACTCAGAGCTTGTCAGAATTTTAAAAAGTATACATACTTCTAATAAATAATGGCGAAAATATTCTCATTCCAAAGTATAAGAGGAATTGGGAGGAACAGCAAGGGAAAAAATGACTCAAATAAAAAGGAAATATAACAGAGTGTCCAGTGTCTGGGGCACTTGGTGGCATCACCTGCATCCTGTTGTGGTGCGCCTAGTGACTCCACCCCTACAATTTGGTAGTATGTAGCCCGTGTGGCCTCTAAAGTCACCTGGCACCACCGTACGCATAAAGATTCCTAGGCAAATACCTCATTTCCCAGGCATTTCTAATACCATAGGGTTTTCATTAAGACTTGGACTTCACAGAATCAAACCGTGGCCCTTCATGTTGTTGTTGTTGTTATTGTTGTTGTGGTTCTTGTAGGGAATCCAATCCTGCCATACAATGTCCATCACCAAAGGCCTTCAGGAATCTTTTTGAAAGCATCCATGACCCCATAACTCATGTGGTTTGCATCCCTACAAATCCAGCAGGAGTTAACAAGGCTGCCAAGTTGTGCTACTAGTTCAAAATATCATCTGGCCTCTTCTACTATAGTTTTTGAGGCCTCTGTGTATCCTTCTGATTGAGCCTTGTAAAATAACTTGTTTTTCCACCCCCTCCTGCTCCTCAGTCCTCCCAAAAATCTATTCTATTTCCCCTTCCCTGGGAGATTCACACAACCCCACCTAGACCTTTTTCCTCCCACTAGGTTGCCTAGTCCAACCTTGATAGGAGGGTTTAAGTCTAGTCTTACTGCATTTGTTATGCCATGATTGATTGGTATCACTGGGAGTTCTGCTCTTTTCTGAAGGGAAACGGAGAAGCAGTGAATCTGGGGCAAAAGGGAGGTTGAAGGGTACTGGGAGGAGGGAAGGTAGAGCAAGTTGTGGTTGGGATGTATTGTGTGAGAGGAGAATAAATTTTAAAATATTGTTTTTGAACGGGGAACAACATTAGCAGCTCTCTCCTTTCAAACCACTTTGCATTGGTTTAAGTTGGAGCCTTCAAGGGATGGGGTCTTACACTCAAGATCCCTTTCATACTGTCCCAGTGCACAACACTGAGTTTCTCTTGCACTGCCCCAATCTTTTTTTTTTTATAATTACAGTTGTGTTATGTTATATTCATGTATGCAACTTTGAACTCTCCCCACACACACTTCTTTCCTCACCAAACTGCATACAATTTGTGGCTTTTCTATTCTCTTCTCTCACTGTAGATCTAATATTTCATAGTAACCATGCCATAGTCCGCATTTTGCTATCTTGAAGTCTCCTCGGCCAAATCACAATCCCTTCTGAACTCAGCATCACTCAAGATGCTGGCAAAATGTACATACAGTCAGAATGTAACCTGAAGAGCCTCTCTACCTGAGTTCCCCAAAGAATCCCTCATTGCCATCTGCAGCATCATGAACCAGGCTGCTTGCTGTTGTCTTCATTTCTATCAGCATTCTGGTTTTCCACATTCCCACAGAATCAGTTCACTAAGCTCTGATTAAGTATTCAAGGGCTAATCTAGACCAGACTTTTACCCATTCCTCCCAAAATTAGATTCTATGAAGACCTATAAACCACGTGGTCAGGTTTAGCATAACAACATTCTCCCAGCCAAATATGAATGTCTGCACTAGTAAGTTTTATCAATACTATGACAACGACAACAACAACAAAAAAAAAAACTGACAAAGACATTGTTTGGAAGGAAAGACTTATTTAGACTCATGGGTATGGGGATACAGTCTACTATGGCAGAGGAAGTCAAGATGATGGGAGTAAAAGGCAAGTGGTGTCATTTAATCTGTACAAGAAGCAGAAAGAGATGAACGCTGGCGATCAGCTCCTCCTTCTGTATTCGTTCAACTCGTGATGCCAGCCTATGATTTGATAGCACCCACCTACAATGTGAGTCTTCCCTCTTTGTTTAAACACCCTCACAGATACACCATCAATGCCCTAAGTGTCCTTTAATCCAGTGAAGCTGACAGCCGAAACTAACCACCTTACGATGAGCAACAGTTTGACTTACAGGGTACTTTCCATCTCATTCACAACTCTAAATGCTGTGCCAGTCCATTCATGACATAACAGTAAATGTTACATCTTACCCTTTGCCATCTGAACCGGCTTTCAGAGATTAGTCTTCCCAGGTTAGTTTCCCCTTTGGTTCAAGGATAATAACATTTTACAACCATTGGTACTCATAAATGTTCTGTGGAAACTCTATATAACTATAAAATCAAACAAATCTATATTAAGTATGCAAAAGGTCATGAACTCACTAAAATTCAGTTACTATCACTTACTGTTGTAAGTCACATCTTGACACTACATCCTCAGTTTTGAAATTGAAAGTATAAAATTACATATATGAGTTGAACTGGCTGCCGACCAACTTGATTTTGTTGTTGTTGCTGTGATTTCAAGGAAGAGAAATCATCTATCTAAGCCACAAATGCTAGGGAAAACACGTCTCAGTGAGTGTGCTTGGATAGTACACTGATAATGTGTTGCTTCCTTCACCCACTTAACAAATATTTACTGTTAGTCACTGTTTCAGATTATGGTGCTATGACAAAAGAATAAAGAAATAAAATGAGATTAGACATCTGCTCTTAGAACTTTTACAAATTCTTTTTGAATCCAATATGCTTCTAGCACTTACCACTTTTATAGAATTATTATAGAAATTTACAGGCAGCATGTTTCATGAAGTCAGCTTGCCTCTTCTTTGGAGGAATCCTATTTTAAGCACAAAACAAAATATTCGGTTGCTATGATACACAGTCTTATTTTAGATTTAATTATGTCAAATGGATGCTATAAGTATGGGTATGATATAAGAATACTTTAAGTTGCAGTGTCTTTACTTAGAGTACACTATATTATTGAAAAATCAATGTTCATCAAATTAAATAATGAAGATTTTAACAAAAATAATACTGTCTCCCTAAAGCTCTAACTTCTTAACCATGATAGTAGTATATTTAATCAAACCGAAAGGCAAGTACATGACTATTTTTATTAATGTTTACAAATAAAAGTAATAATTGCATTGCTATTGGGCTACTTGTGATTTCTAAAACTACTTTTTAAGAATAAAGAAAATTGTCAAGTTTTGCTACTGTCTTGAAATTGGAAAGTAACTTTGCCTAGGATATGACAACTAATCCTAAAGGGTCCCTGCTAAAATGTACGCAAGTTGCTTTTCCTTGGATGCCAAAACTCTCACAAAACAATCAACAAAAGTGGAAGCAAACTGTCCAGAAAGGAGGAACTCATAAAATTCGAATTCAATTAAATTACAAGTGAGACAATAGCAGATGACATTTTAAATTTTAAAATCAATCTCTGCCAACAGCCTTGGAGAAAAAAAACACAGTTTCCAAAGTAGATTATCAATTATCCATGCACATTAGTCATAAGACAAGTAAGAGGTTCTTCTCCACCCTGATAGCTCATTTCATTGCAAAGAGACACTTCCAGAATAGGTTATGCTTTTGCAAACACAGACTGGTCTCATGTAGGGCTCCATCTGCTCTCAGACAAAGCAGAACCAATGAAGCAGCCTCTCTCCAAAGAATATTTATCAGACTTGTATATAAACACCATTGCACTCCAATTTCTGGCAGTTTGGAGACCAAACATGCCACTGGAAGTTTTACATTTTTCACCATTAGTGGTGGGAATGGCGGTGGATGAGTGAAGAGTTTCTTACATAGGGAGTTCTGAATCTTTTTTCCCCTCCTTTTTTTTTAATTAAGAGATTTTCTATTCATTTTACATATCAACCAGAGATTCTCCTGTCCTCCCTCCTCCCACCCTCCAGCCTTTCCCCACAACCTACCCCCAATTCCCACCTCCTCCAAGGCAAGGTCTCCCATGGGGAATCAGCAGAGCCTGGTACATTCAGTTGAGGCTGAAATCTTTAAAGCCAAGAGATAAAGCTGCAGTTTTACCCATCTTGTGTTTTTGCAAGCACCACCTCTGGTAATGTCTCTGTGTCGGAGCACAATTGATGGGGACTCCTCATTTTGATGATCAAAGCAAAGAACTCCTTTCTTCCTCCCTGCTGTCCTTCCAGGCTGTGAAGTGCAGGTCAGCATGGAGTCACTTTTCGCTGGTATTGTGTTTGAAATGACAATATGACTCCAATAAAAACTTAAGAGATCCAATTGTGTTTCTTCTTTCTCTTTGTGATAGCTCAGTGTTAAATCAAGAGCTGTGTAAGTTAACCTCCTGAGTCATGAAATTCCAATATATAAAAACAGGTTCTGTCAGTCACTGAACCACATGGTAAGAGAATCAGCCCAAACCCAGACATCTAAAGAAAGCACAGCAAAAACAATATAGGCATTGTCTATCTGACACCCTCTTTTCATTGTTTTTATTTTCTACTTGAATTTGTAATTTCAACCATGACAGACAGTACACAAGCTGCTGCCCGAAGGAAACCTTCCCTCCCTTAGTTGCTCGGTCAGCTCTTTTCATACAAGAAGAAAAGTAACAAAAACAGGGTCACCAAAAAAAAAATATTTTGTTTTTATAAAGTCCAAGTTCGGTCATAACATAAAAGAGACAAATGGCCACGAGTTAACAAATTTTGGAGCTGGGTGGTATGCAAATGAGAGCTCACTGCACCACAATCTGCATTTTTATGTTACACCATTCCAAAGCAAATTTGCATACCTCTAGAATATGATGTTAATAATCACATAATACAATGTTTCTTAAACATATATTGTTATCAAAGTCCTCACCTAGAGTCAAACAAATGCAAGTCTCAAACCCTTATTTAAATCACTAATGGTATCATGGTGGCTCATACTGGTAAGTCAGAGTCTTATTTTTTCCCTAAAGAGGAATTAATTACTGGAAAGAAAATAAGAATAGGGAAGAAAAAGCAAAACACAAAATTAAAATTGACTATTTCCAACTCAACCCATGTGGGTATTGGAATGATTAAACTTTCAGAGCCATCTCTTCATGCATGAGGTTATAGTCACTGTCTGTGTCAAAGATCACAATTTATGATTTCTCCATTGGTATCATTTTATAAGTACAAATTTCAGTTAAGTAAAATAAAACCATAGCACATCTGGTGAAACATATGAGCAAAACTGTGCAATCTGGATCATCTGCAATGGTTAACTACAATTCAAAATGCTGATCACTTTGCTCAAATTACATCTATCATCTACTTTAAACATTCAAATTTTGCTGGCTGTCTTAGTGTAGAAAAGCCCTCAGTGTTTTTCATTATGGTGGTGTAGATGACCTTAGAGTTTTAAAATGACCTCAGACATGACTGAAGTTAGAAAAAGAAAAATAACTTGGGTTTTTTGTTTGTTTTGTGTCTTTTTTTTTTAAATTCAGGTCTGGCTTGCACACATTCCTGTGTTTATCATAAACTTTATAGTAAGCCTATATTGCTATAAACTTTATAGTAAAAGCCTGTCACTTTTCCTTTGGGAAGCCACTCCTCTTGGGACTTTTAATATGTATTTACCTGCTACTTGACCCAGCCAACCAGCAAATTTCACTCTACAGGTTCCAACAGTCAATTTGGGGATAGCATTTATCCTAGGTCATCCTAAGACATTGTGACTGTGTTAGGATAGAGAAGGTGTCCTTCTAATAGGGTTACCAAGTAAAAAGAACAAAGCTCTAGAAGGGAATATGGGAAATGTTCACAAGGTATGGATGGCTGTTGGAGAAGATCCTTGCCCCTGAAAGAACTAATAGAAGAAACTAAGGGGGTTAAGACTTCTTTGAAGACTTGAGACTCAGCCAAACTAGACCAGAGCTGGACTTCACTAATGTATGCTATTAAGTTCCTGAGAAATTTCTGACATCTTTTTTCTGCTAACAGGACATTGACCAATGAACAGTCCTGATATCTGTAGATGTCGTGATTTTCTTTTCTGTAAAATATTATCAAAAAATAAGTAGGTTAATATTTACCACATTTTTATATACCAAATAGTCTATAATTTTGTATAAAATCAACATAATTTTAATTCTTTAAAAGTACTATAAATTTAATCAGAAACCCATGGTCAGGAAGGTCTGAGGTTCCGTCTTTTAAGCCAAATACCTATTTATTTTTATATAACAATGGGAACCTATTACAAAGTTCCTATTGTTCAGCTAAACGGTCCAAAATTGCCTATTGAATCTTCATATTTATATTCATAGACAAGTGCTATTCCCAGCCTTAATCAACAAAGTCCCTCTTTCCAATGAATGGTAATGAATGCAGAGACATATTTATAGAGAGGGGTTTTGTTAATAGGGATGAGAGAGATATAAGGGATTGTAGGGGAGGAGAGTGAACAGAATGCATTATATACATGTATGAAATTATCTAAGATTAAGCTTAATTAAATACAAATAAAAAAGTTTAAATTTCAGGCAACAGAGTAGACATGTAGTAGCCATTTTATCACCAGTGCTACTAAGAAATAGGTACTCACATAGTAGATTCAGTTCATATTTTGAACCCACAGAGAAGCATTAAATTTGCTTATGCCATAACACATACACCTGACTCTAATGGAATTGATATTTAATAACGGCATTTCTCAGAAATTAAATATTTTGTAGTGGGATTTTATAAGTCAAAATTTTCTGCTTTTGGCTAGTCTGAGATGATAGCCTTTGAGTCTATTCGTCTCATTCAAATACTTGAAGTTCCATCCACTGTTTGCCAGCTTTGGACCTGCAATCTAAAAACATCCACATTTATCAGTCAATCCATTCCTCTTCTTCTCACTCCTCTATTAATCAATACATTTTCCAAATTCTCCTTCATAAAAACTTTCTATCCCTCATCCTAACACCCAGTGCACCCTAAGCCTGGTGAAATACAAGTAAGCACCTGTTTTTTCATATGTGACCACAGCTGCACTGGCCATGGGGAAACAACTATGAGAAAAGTGTTGACAAGCTCTGTGGGCAGAAGTTTCTGTCCCACAAGCCACTCCCAAGTAACCATACAGAGGCTTAATATTAAATATAAATATTTGGCCAATAGCTCAGGCTTGCTTGCTACTAGCTATCTCTTACATTCAAATCAACCCATATTTCTTATCTATGCCTTGTCACATGGCTGTGGTACCTTTTCTTAGTATGGCATGTCCATCTTGCTCCTCTCTGTGTCTGCTTCTGACTCCAGACTCTGTCCTTCTCCTTCCCAGCATTCTGTTTGGCTCTTCTGTCTAAACTCATTCTGTTCAGGTATTGGGCAATCAGCTTGTTTATTAAACAATTCGTAATGACATATATTCATACAGTATAAAGAAATATTCCACACAACTCAATTTTTATGACTACTAGTATCATCCAGGCTGTTACCACCTGCCCAAACACAGTCAAAAGTCTGTGTGCTAAAGCTTCCCAAACTAGGAGCAGAAACAATCTCACCCTCTGGATGTTTTGCTGCATTGACAAAAGGTCAGATGCAAGCAGTTATGAATATTAAATTATTTAATTTTATATATAAATAATTGTATATATAATATTTATACTAAAGTATCTGGTCTATTGTAACTGAAACGTGGTTTTGCTAAAATATTAGTCTTCATCCTAATAAATCCCTACTTTATATACTTCACTCTAGATATTACCTAATTTTTCTAGAGTGGTGTCATGTACTTGTTACTAAATTCATGTAACTCAATCTTTACTGCCCCACTAAAGCTATTCCTATCACAGCCAACAACTACCCCATGTTCCAAGATTCATTGCATTCATTCAGACTTCATTTTACTATTTACATTTGAGTCAGGGAATCTTATTTCTTGAAATGCTTTCTTCAATTTGCCCTTGGTTCAATCCCTCTTTCCTCTTTTACCATACTAGTTTCTCTTCCAAACTTTGTCATTCTGTGAAATACAAACTCCTCTCTAATATACACTCTTATTTTTTGGTTAAGTTTTCCACACACCAATGGCTTAAATACTACAACTGACTGACAAATTCCAAATGCATGTGCTGGGGATGTCTTTCTGTTTGCTGTGAATGTGTTGATCTGAATGATTGATTAAATAAAAGGCTGATTGGCCAGTAGCCAGGCAGGAAGTATAGTATAGGAGGGATAAGCAGAGAGGAGAATGCTGGGAAGTGGAAGGCTGAGTCAGGAGTTGTTGCCAGCTGCCGCCATGAGAAGCAAGATGTACAGACACAGATAAGCCACAAGCCATGTGGCAAGGTATAGATTTATAGAAATGGGTTAATTTAAGATGTAAGGTCTAGCTAGCAAGAAGTCTGCCACAGCCATACAGTTTATAAGTAATATAAGCTTCTGAATGATTATTTTGTAAGTGGGCTGAGGGGGTGTGGGGGCTTGGCAGGACCCAGAGAGAAAATTCAGCAACATGCATGTACCCATTCTTGACTACTCACTGAAAATTTAGACTGGTCAATTCAATTTAATGTAGTAATTATTGTCAAATTAATGTAGTAATTACTATGTCACAACGGAGCTACTATTTTCTTTTTCTTGCATTCTCCCAGATTATTACCACTACTGTTGCTGCTACTTTGCCTCCTCTTCCTTCTTAACATTCTCAACATGCTTCGAATTATTCAAAACAAAAATCTGAAATCAACCTTGACTCTAATCTTTCTGACTTTGTGCATCAAATTCGCAATATATCCACAACCATTCTTCCTGACTCACTGATCAGGAACACCTAGTCCAGAGCAGCAGCATCTCTTGCTTGACTTGGCTGCTTACTGCATCCCCCTTTCCATCTGTTGAAGTTTTGGGGTCTCCAGGAAGCAGAGTTTAGGATGCAAACAGTGTATTAAGCAAAATGACCTGAGAAAATGAACACAAAGTAGGATTTGACAAAGACTGCTGCCCAGCAGTAATGTCCACCCTATTCTGTCCCTTCCCAGCCAAAATGATACTCCAAAGCTTAGAGGAGGCCGAGGTAGAGAGGAAATGTTGATTCCCTATATCATCATCTTTTCAGTGACCAGTCAAGGACACTCCAAGAGAAGGTTTAGTTCACCTTCAAAACTGAATCACTGATTCAACCAACAAATGAAAATGGGGAGCCAACTATACTTTTCTTTTTAAAAAAAAAATCTTTATTTTTTATTTAAGTTAATTTCACATATCAGCCAGGGATTCCCCTGTCCTCCCTCTTCCCACCCTCCCAGCCCTCCCCCCCAATCCATTCCCTATTCCTACCTCCTCCAAGGCAAGGTCTCCCCTGGGGAGTCACCCCAGCCTGGTAAATTCAGCCCAGGCAGGTCCAGTCCCCTCCTCCCTACACCAAGGCTAAGCAAAGTGTCCCAGCATAGGCCTCAGGCTCCATAAAGCTAGCCCATGCAGGAATTGCATACTTTCCATATCTGGAAAACTGAGTCCCTTCTTTCAGGAAGCACCCTGATTCTATATTACCATCTAGTCTTACCACCCTACCATCCATTCCACACACAGCAGATTTTGGAATATTACTCAGTCAATGTCATCACATTAACTGTCAGAAAGTCCCCAATAGTTTCCTGTGTCTTTCAACATTAAACTGTGACATAGGAGAACTTACACCTTTACCCTCCAGCTGAACTATTTCAGACCTTATTTATGTTAACCCCACTGTATCCGAAGATCAAATGATGTATGGCCAGTATCCTAGAGACGAAGCTGGCAGCTATGTAAAAATACCAATGACTAAGTTGGGAGGTAAAATTCACACATGGAATAATGACCAGCAGTCTGCTGGAAGTTATGCCAAATATTAACAAACATGTTTTTTAATTATTTTATTTATTTATTATGTATATGAATGTTTTGCTTTCATGTATACATTACACAATCTGTTTCTGGTGCCTGCAGAGGTCAGAAAAAGTTTTCAAATCACCTGAACCTGGAGTTGTGGATGGCTTCAAACCATCATTTGGGTGCTTGGAACTGAACCCGGGTCCTCTGCAAGAGGAGTGAA
This sequence comes from Peromyscus aztecus, assembly GCA_902168405.1. Lineage (NCBI taxonomy): Eukaryota > Metazoa > Chordata > Mammalia > Rodentia > Cricetidae > Peromyscus > Peromyscus aztecus. The sequence continues at coordinate 7,805 of CABHPQ010175052.1, read as the reverse complement.
TGTTTGTAACCACTGAGCTATATCTCCAGTTCCCCATGTTTGTAAGACACAATTCCTATACCTTTGCTCAAATGTTTCTAAATACTTAGAAAAATTTGTTATTTCTTGACCTACAGAGATACCAACAAGTATATTAACTTCTAGTTTGCTATATGGAAGTAGAAAATGGTTATCAAATATTTATATTCACTGCCTTATAAAAGCATAATGAATTTAAGGTTTATAGTCATATTTTCATCTGCTCTTTTTCATAGCTTAGTTAACATAAAAATATCCCATAAAATAAGAAGGAAGTTGAACTCAAAGCATGACTCAAAGGCAAGATTTGGCCTCACAGAGTGCAGTCCCTTTAAAGCTTTTTCCTTTTCTGGCTGTTGTAGGTTAATAATCTCCATTCAGGAGAGAACAAAGAGCAGCCCAGCTCCCTTGATATCCCAACCTCACCTTTGCCTAACCTTGAATTCCCTTATCCCTTATATCAAATCAGATTGATGAGTGACACCCAGCCCTACTGACTCAGACTAGAATTTCAATTAATCATACCTTTAAAATCCCATCATTCTCTGAGTCCTTTCATGGCCCTGTCTCCTAGAAAACTTAAGACAACTCAATAATATAGAAAAGCTGATTTTTTCATGGATATTTTCACAGTCATCTCAATAAGCCTGTCTACTATTTTCAGGGTCAAAGTGTGTCTGGGATTTACTGTGTAATGACAGAAGAATCTATTTAATAAGAATTCATCAAAATGAGTGATACATAGCAGACCTTTGTGTGGGGGAGGGGAGACAAGAACTGACCTGTACCGAATGACCTCGGTGGCAGAATAATTTATCAGTAAAAGTTTTCAGAGTACAACAGAAACCTAAGCATCAGATATCAACCTCAAATTTGAAAGCAGACATAGAAAAATACCATAAAATATTCATAAACTCTCTTGCAGAAACTGTTACATATACGCTTATAATTTTAAATATATGTATTCAACATGAAAATATTAAATATTCATTAAATTGTGAAAGGACAATTGCTAAAAAGATTCATTAGGAAACTGTCATATATGACAGCAGATAAAATAACACACATTTTGAGATTTGTAATTCTATCTCAGAAAAAAAAATCATCTACATTTTTATTGAGTTTGAATCTTATATTCACTCTCCTACTACCTATAAAAAGATCTGATATTCCAGGCTCTGATGATAGAAAAAAATTGTGAGGCAAGACTCAATATGTTATCTTAATTAAAATTCATTGGCGATTAGAATTTACATATATTAAATGATCTTGAAAATGATCCAGACACAAATAGATGGTGACAGATTTTTTTTAATTCAAAACCATAAATTTAATTTTCTTAATTCAAAACCATAAAATAATTGAACTTTGGAATTATGAAACAAACATCCATACCTAGTAAATACATTGGAATGAAGAGACGAATCAATGTGTGAATTGTTCTATGAATTGATAAACAACATTCAATGACAGCTTGTTAAAAATTCAGGTTTTTCCAAACAATATTTTGTGGTATGTATGTGTGCTTATGTGTGTACAGAGAGAAATGGCTAATGTAGTGGTCATTTTAATTATAAAATATAAATAGAAATGCTCTAAAATGAATGGCATTCATTATAGCTATATTTACTTATCATATAATCATTGGCATTTTCTCATGTGAGCAACATTTTTTACAGTATTGTACAATATATTTTGATCATATTATTCCTTCCCTTAACTCCTCCCAGATCCTCCCCACCTCTGCAACATTTTTTTCATAGTAATTTTGTATACCTGTAATGAAGTGCTAACTCCTTTGTCTAACCAGTTGGCTACACACTCCCATCTAGACACACATAAATTCTTTTGTTTCTTATACTCAAACACTGGAACAAAAACATATTTTTTTATATATTCCCAAAGGCTTTTGGGAGGACAGAAAATCCAATATCTGAAGTAGTTATGAGAAAAGGATAAAATTTTTAATACTTTTAAGAATTTACCACCTTTTTAAAATTTATATTCTAAATTTATAGATTGGATATATAGAAGTCTTTACTCCCATGGATCAATATTTTAGATAAATCAAGAGAATAGCATGCTAGTTCTTGTACATTCACATAAGAATTGACAGAAATTTTCATATGAATATGAGTTATACCCTATTGTTTCCCTCTTATTGAATGCCTGTCAAATGAGAAACATAAAATTTATAGAATGTTATCCATAAAGCTTCCTAAATTTATACAATAGATATATGGACACCTTGGGTCATAAAATACAAATGAGTGAAGTTATCAATAACCAAACCAAAAGCAACTAGATGTAAATCATAAGAGCAGCATTTGAACACGGGAAGATTTGCTTCAACTGCAGAACGCATCACTATGGGTTTATGAAACATCTCACAAATGCCCACCCCTAAATGAGCATCAAGAATAGATTTCAATGGACTTCTCCTTTGTGGTGAGTAATAATGAGGCTTCCACTGAATAACAAATATTAATATATTATATTTAACTATTGACTTTAATTTTTGGTTCCATCATATTGATATACTTTACTTTCAAATACCTGTAAAATATGCAATAAAAATCATATTGTGTATGTCAGAAAAAAGCTTTTATTTTTCCTTCCAAGGGCGGTGCTATGCATAAGAGTTGCCTTTAGGAGGCCAAACTATAAATTACCAGCTCCTGTCCTTCTACTACTGGTAAAGTCACACAGAGTTTTTGTGGAAGCAATAAACTACTCCAATCCCAGTTATTTACAAAAACTGATTAAAATATATGTGGCCTTTACTATTTCATAAGCACATCAGACATTAGGTCATGTTAACCTTCCATGGGCCTTGAGGAGTGTGTGTGTGTGTGTGTGTGTGTGTGTGTGTGTGTGTGTGTGTGTGTTAGAGGACAGGAAACGAAGGAACTTGTGACTGACGAGATGAGAGACCTCAGTCAAGTGGTCAGGCGAGGGAATCAGCATACGCATCTAAATTCTTTCTAATGTTGAAGATTTCTATTATTCTGTATTCTGGCTTTGGAAATATAGCACACTATACAGGTCTAGAAATACAAGTAAAATTGCCTAGACTTTTACTCTTTCTAGTCAGACCTCATAAATTGACCCCAAATTTCTTCTTCACAACCTGGATTCATCCTTGGCTTTTAATGAAAGCAATCTGAAACACCCATCTTGCATGCCAATTTATGAGCTCTCTCCATCATCTCTTTTCTTAGACACAAAGAGATGGTCACGTCTGTCCTAATTTTGTTCTCATTTGTCTCACATTTACATTTACATATATCTGAAATGATGTCTCATTCCCCCTTAGCTAGCTCTTTTCTCACTGAAAGCCAATGCAACATGTTTCCTAATTTTATTTCTCTTTAGATTCCACTTCCTTCCAAAAAATATCCTCTAGTGTGTACTTAAATTCAAACAATAATCCATTACTTATGAATTAGACCATCTGTATGTAAGCATAGGACAATAATAAAAGGAAAAATGTATTGGACTGAGAGTCAGGCTCCTGAGTCTACCTCCAATTAGCTTATGAGACATTTGACAAGTCACTTGGTGCATCTATTTCCTAACTAATGAAAAAGAAAATATATTTATTCAGATAATCACCAAGCATTCTAGACCTACCATTGTATAACTACTGATACACAAATAAATTGATTACTGAATAAAATGTTACTTGCTTCTAATATGTTAAAAGAAAAGAAAAGAATATGAGACTGTAGAAACAGGTCAACAGTTAAGAACAACTACATTTCTTGCAGAGGACCTGAGTCAGTTCCCAGCACCTATACTGTGTTCCTCACAACTGCCTGAAACTAACTCTCCAGGGGATCCAACACTCTCTTTGGCCTCTGAGGGTACAATAGTCATATGCACACACACATAAGCTAATGTGTGCATACACAGACACACATAAATACATTTTTAAAAAGAATACAGGAGAACAATTGAAGCCTATACTAACGAGAAGTAGCTCATTATTCCTAAACTGGTATTCTTCCAGCATAAAAGTTGTTATCTAACACTCTATCACAAATTTTAATCACTACATTACCTCAACTGTAAATGAAAGAAAAGGTCTCTTTAGCTCTAATTTGGTGATACTGACTACAAACTTTTACAAGGGTGAATTATGTCAGCATAAGTTAATTTTCATGGAGGCCATCTCTGCATCAAGTTCTGTTTAAACTACAGCTGCATGCTACCTTCTTTCTAGGAGGGAGGCTCTCCTTGGAATATTGATGATCACTGATAGAGAGAAGAAAAGAGATGTGTGAAGCTTCTGCCTGTAATAAAAACAAGTCATTTCTACCCTTGCTTTTTGGACGAAGGCATGACCACTACATGAATACTCACAAGTTGAGTACTGTTAGGAACCAATGGTCTGGAATGCCAAGAGATGAGGACACAGCAAACGAGGAAAATTAAAAAGCAAAAAAAAAAAATCTATTTTATTCCCATTCATTGCTGTTAAAGTGCTCCATAGAGTTTCTGGCATGTAAGTTTATGTGTATTCTACTAAGTTGATAATTATAAAGGAAAAAGCCTTCTTAAAAATTAATGAACTATAGATTGATGCACTGTGATTGTATTTGTTTAAAAAGTTCTAATCTGCAAAATTCAAAATATTTATCTAATTTTATCATGTATACTCTCAAGAGATAATAGAAGAGTCTCATGTACATAGTCTTCAGTTGGAATAATCTAGTTTAAAATTGAGGTCACATAATTCACATCTTGGAACTAATCAAAATAATGTCATAGATTGTTCTATCTGTACGTTAAAGTATTTTACTTATGAAGCATAATTATAGTAATTGTGTCTACAGTATACCCAAGCGTTGACTCAAGTTATTCCCTCTCTTCAATCTTATACCTCCTTTCTGCCTCAAAACAGACCCAGAACAGAAGGTTCTCCCTTTGATGCCACCCACAGTCCAGCTGATGATCTTACCCTTCCATTCTGCTTCAGACAGTTCCTGCAGAACTTTTTAAGTAAATAACTCCTTAACATATGCAAATTGATCCAGCGTGGAAACCATACTCTGTACTTTGGTTGTTATAGTCCTGTTTTGATTTGTTTTTTTTTAATTCTATTTTATTTTATTTCATGTGTGTTTTTAATTAATTGTTTTGAAATTTGAAAATATATTGAGTTAACTCCTCTTCAGCTTTCCCTTTTTTCTCTCCAACCCTTTTCATATACATGTATTGCTCCTCACTCCTTCTCAAATTCATGGCTTTTGGCCTCTTTTTATTTGTTGTTACACACACACACACACACACACACACACACCACACATATTTGTGTGTGTGTGTTGTATGTGTGTATGCAATCCTCTCAATTTGTATGTTACTTGAATGTATATTATTTCAAAGCTGACCACTTGGTATTGGATAACTAACTGGGGGACTCTCCTCTGGGGTAGACTATTTCTTCCGCTTTCCACACAATTTAGCTGCATTGCAGTTTTTTTGTATAGGGTTGGGGCCCTGTGAGATTTTTCCTCTTCCATGTTAGAATGGCTGTCAGTATCACTCTTGTTCAAGTCTTTTTCAGGCGTCCCTGATGTGGAGATCATGGGTGCAGCTTTCCTGACTTCTCTAGACGACACCACCTCCCAGCATACCTCATGTTCTCTTGGTTCTTTCAGGCCCTTTTTCCTCAACGCAAAGTCTTCTTTTCATCTAAGGTTCTCTGAGCCTTAGATGCCAGAGTTGTGATGTAGATGAATCACTTGAGACTAGACACCACATGCCCACTTGTTCTTTGAATTTCAGTGGGTTCTGGTTTTCAATAACTATCTCTGTCTGTTACAAGGAGACATTTCTTGGATGAGAATTAGACCAATGTTTATCTGTGGGTATATACTAGTTAGGTTTATGTCAACCTGACAAAGAGTCATCAGAGAGAGGGCCTTAACTGAGAAAATGCCTCTGTAAGATCAGGCTATAGGCAAACCTGTAGGGCATTTTCTTATCTAATGATCAATGGCAGAGGGCCTAGTCCACTGTGGGTAGTGCTATTCCTGGACTGGTGGTTCTGGGTTCTATAAGAAAGAGGGTTGAGCAAGCCATGGAAAGCAAGCAAGTAAGCAGCATTCCTCCATGGCCTCTGTGTCAGCTCTTGCCTGCCTTGTTTGTATTCCTTTCCTGGTTTTCTTCAATGATGAATTCAATGTGGAAGCCTAAGCCAAATTTCCTCCCCAACTTGCCTTTTGGTCATGGTGTCTCACCCAGTAATAGTAACCCCAACTAAGATGGAGTATAAGGGTAAATATTTAGAATGTAGTTAGGATTTCTGATGATTTAGCAAATTGGCAGCTGTAGGTTCTCTTCCAATATCCATGACTGCAGAAGCCACAGGTAGTTAGCTAGATTTCCAGTACCAGGCATGATTTCCATATACATATAATGTATATTTATACGTACAAATATATATTACATATGTGTATATATAATTTATATATATATACCTTACCAGGATGACCTTGACCTCACATCAATCCTCCTGCCTCAGCCTTTAAAGTGCCAGGATTATAGATGTGAACTACATCTGGCTGTATTCTACTGTTCCTAATCCTGAGTTTCATACATCTCTTGAAAGCATGGAATATTAATGACCAATATGTTGAAACACCCACTTTTGTTCATAGTATCATAAAGCATAAGTCAGTTTTCCTGGTAAAAATCCTGTCTTCACATATAGTCCTGGAGTTGTGGAAAACTAAAACATTTAATAAGAGAATAAATATTTTACATATAATATACATATATATTAAAATAAGACACCAATTAGAAATGGAAATATACATATAGTAACAATGTGAGTCACCAATTAAAATAAAAATATCCCTTTCCGAGAGTGAAAAATGTGCATAAAGTCCTATTGAATGATACAATAAAACACTGAATAATTGGAAATATATTTTTATTAAAACTCCTCCTATAGTAAAAAAATCTTTCTCCCCTAAGTAAATATCAATATACTACACATTAAAAACCCAAAGTATATTTGTTTTTAAATGAGGAGTAGAAAACACTTAACTTACTGCAGAAGAACAAATGTCATTAAAATGGCCACAGATAATAAGAGTGGGGACATGGAAAAGCAGCCAGTTTTATTTCCAACTACAGCTTAAATGCATTCTAAAATCACTGAACTGAAAACACTTGGCATCAGTAAGAAGAGAAAAGTAGACAGAGCAGTGGGGTGCAAACAAATTCAAGCTAAGTCTGTCCGATCATACCCCCAAAAAACTAATTCTAGTTTGTTTCATTGCCAAACCATTTTGCTTGACGAGTGACCAAGTTTTGTTGTGATGCATACAACTTATAGCATGAGCTCATGACATCCAAAGAAAAGAGCAATTAAGACTAACTAGTATTGATGGCTCTGAGAAATGCAAAAGAAAATATTAAACTCTGTGCTTGTCCTGCACTTCCTCAAGCGTGACAGATTCTCAAACTACGTGGCAGAAGCTCACTGGATGAAAATAAAACTTCAGAAATCGTTTTGCTCTGTGATCGAGTAATTTTCAGCTATGACTGCTTCATTTGAAGAAAAATCACATACAAACACCCAGCAAATTGAAGTGCAATATTACTGATTGACTTTGGATTGATGTCCAAACTAATTTTGATTTTCTAATTTTTACATGTGTTATAATAAACCACTTGGGCTAAGTTCTTTTCAATTCCTTTTAGCAAAACAGATCCAAACTCTGAAATGTCTGAGTTTCCCTTGGCATCAAAAGTTCATTATTTTTATAACAAAC
>CABHPQ010175051.1:0-41619 GCA_902168405.1 Peromyscus aztecus | reverse complement strand
GTTTATTAGGATACACAATATTTTGGGGAACACAATACCACCACACTGAACTCTCACTAGACTTCCCATATCAATGCAGCTCTGCACTCCTGATCTTGGAGACACACAACAAAATGGAGGTTACTTCTTTGAAATGTTATATCCTTCTTGTCTAAAAGTATAGCTGAACTTTTAAACATCCTATCTTTGAAACACAGAACACAATTGTCTCACTTACGCAGAGGTCCTAATCCAGGCCCATGGGAGCTCCACAGCTGTTGGTCTAAAGTTCATGAGTTCCCATTAGTTTAGTTTGGTTGTCTCTGTAGGTTTCCCCATCATGATCCTGATGCACTCGTTCATAGAATCCTGCTTCTTTCTCTTTGACTGGACTCCTGGAGCTCAACTTGGTGCTTTGGCTGTGGATCTCTGCTTCTGCTTCCACCAGTTACTGTATGGAACTGATTTTTTTGGAACCCGATACCTATGGTGGGACACCTTGCACAATCTTGATGCAGGGGAAGGGGCTTGGACCTGCCTCAACTGAATGTACCAGGCCCTGCTGACTCCCCATGGGAGGCCTTACCTTGTTGGAGGAGGAAATGGGTGTGCTGATTGGCCAGTAGCCAGGCAGGAAGTATAGGTGGAACAAAGAGAGAGGAGAATTCTGGGAACAGGAAGGCTGAGTCAGGAGTCACCAGCCAGACACAGAGGAAGCAAGATGTAAAGGCAGAGCTGAAAAAAAAAAAAGGTACCAAGCCACATGGCTAAACATAAACAAGAATTATGGGTTAATTTAAGTGTAAGAGCTAGTCAATAGTTAGCCTGAGCTAATGGCCAAACAGTTTTAATTAATATAAGTTTCTGAGTGATTATTTTAAAAGCGGCTGTGGGGTCCTTGGTGCCAAGCAAGCACAGGAAAACCTTCAGCTACAGAGTCCTTCATGCTATCTCTTACTGATGGCTTGCTTTTCCTTGCTTGAGTTTCCAAGACCTAGATTCTGAAATGTCAGTATAATGAGCTTTAAAAAAATGGAACTGCAAAAAAAAAAATCATTTTAAGAGCACTATTTAAAATCCAACCATTGTCTGGAAAGAATTCAGCAAGCAGAAAGAGTGAGGAGAGGTTTTTACACTGACGCCAAAGTCCAGTTCTTCAAAGTAGAAGAAACGGGGCTAGAAACAATTTCAGTGGCTTCAAATGGTTCTTCATAAATCCATTTACGGATTCGTCGCTTTGTTTTGAGTATGGACCTGTGTGTATGTCTACATATGCTGCGATGCAAACATGGAGGTCAAAGGGCAATTTTTGAGACTCTGTTCTCTCCTTCCAGCATCTAGGTCCTAAGGATAGAATTTAGTTTTTCAAGCTTAGCAGCAGGCGCTGTTACATCCTCAGCCAGCCGTTTCAATGGGCATTCACTTAAAATATCTTAATTGTTGAACAGTAACATTAATATGGCACATTGTGTGTTGGTTAAATTATTGAAATGTTTTAGATATGTTATCATTAGGTAAAGTTCATACTTTCTTCAGATTTAATTATTTCTTATACAATATTATTTCCTGTTTTAAATCCCTTTTTATACCAATGTATAACATTTACATTTCACAACTCTGAGACTTTCTTAGCTTGCACATTTTTTTCAGAACATCCTGATTTTGTAGAATGTCAATCCCATAGGAATTTCCCAATTTGTCCTCATGTTTAGATTAGTGTTACAGGTTCTGGTGAGATACCTGAAGCAACATCTGGGTGTACAACGTCCAGGGCACATGTGACCCACGCAATTTGTCAGTGGTTTTATTGACCTTTATCAGATGGTGAAGCTCATATTGGAAAAGCTTCTCCACTGAACAGTGTGAGTCGACATTGACTTTCTTTCTGTAGTGAGGTCTTTGGAAGCCAATCACAGAGAGTCCTGCACAGCCCAGTGGGGAGGAAATATGAATCGTGTTTGCATTTTAAAGAAAAAATAAAATTCTGAATCTGACCTTTTTTCTGGATGAAGTTTCTATATGAAACTCTATAAGCCCTAGAAATATTCTATGCAAGGAACAGGGCTCCCAGTGTATACTCTGGAAGGAAGAGCTAAATCTATGCAATTTGTGGAGGGTAAAAGCAAGGGAAGAAATATGGTGCCTCTATCATAACTGAGTCACTGAAAACCCATGATTCTTTGGAGCTGTCTCTCCTAATTTTCACATGGATTGCTATGAGGCAAACCTTCTGAGGAACAGACAACAATCCCCATGGCTTCTCCTTTATATTTAAACCCATCTGCCGTATATGACCTACATAAGAACTGAGTATATGATATTTAGTTAAAGAGTGAGCAAGCTTTATTCATAAGAGGTCCAACAATATGTCAAGGAATGCTGTGAAATATACTGGACCATCATTAGGGGGGTTCTCAACTTTCCTAATGATGCAACCTTTTAATACAGTTCCTCATGTTGGGGTGACCCCCAATCATAAAATTATTTCATTGATACTTCATAACTGTAATTTTTCCTCCTGTTATGAATCATAAAATGTAAACATCTGATAATGCAAGATATCTGATACTCAACCTCTGTGAAAGGGTCTTTTGATCCACAAAGGGTTCACGGCCCAAGTTGAGAACCTCTCAACTAGAAAATACACTTTCCATGTGTTGTTAACAGAGAACTTCTTGTTTTCTAGGAGCAAATGCACTAGGATGGGAGATGAAACAAAGGCTCTAATGGACATTCACACCTATGTTTGGTTTAGAGTTACTGGATTGGGATTTTTTTAAATTAAAAATTCATACAGTATATCCTGATCATAGTTTCCACTCCCCCCCCCCCCCCGTTTCCTCTCACCTTCCCACCCACTCAAACCCACACCTTCTTTCTCTTTCCTATCTCTCTTTAGCAAACAGACATGCAATAAAGGAAGCAAACAAACCAGAGAAAAATGAACACAATAAAGAAGAAAAAGAAACACACACACACACACACACACACAAAGTAATAAAAAAAACCCCACAAAACCAGAAACCATAATATAAAAGCAAAGAAGCAGTAAGATAAAGAATGCTCAAACAAAGCAACATGGAACAAAAATAAAACCAACAAACAAAAATCTTACCAAAATTGAGTTTCTTTTGTGTTTGCCATACTTAACCTACCCTTAAGTATGGTCTGTATACCTAGTGAGAATCCATTGTAGAAAACTGATTTTTCCTTTGAGAATGATTGCCAATTGGAGATATATATATATATATATATATATAGATAGATAGATAGATAGATAGATAGATAGATAGATAGATTAGGGATGGTCCACTTTTGTCTTAGTTAGGGTTTTATTGCTGTGAAAAGACACCATGATCGTGGCAACTCTTATACAGGGAGACATTTAATTGGGGTGGCTTGCTTACAATTCACCATGGTGGGGAGCATGGTGGTATGCAGTCACACATGGTGTTTTCGAAGTAGATTAGAGTCCTACATCTTTCAGGCAACAGGAAGTCAACTGAGACACTGGGTGGTATCTTGAGCATAGGAAACCTCAAAGTCGGCCCCCACAGTGACATGCTTCCTCTCATAAGGCCATAACCACTCTAACAAAGCCACACCTCCTAATAGTGCCACTCCCTATGAGATTATGGGGGCCAGTTACATTCAAACTACCTCATTACACTCCCTGGCATCCATAAGCCTATGACAATATCATAATGCAAAATGAATTTAGTCCAACTTCAAAAGTCCCCATAGTCTATCACAGGCTCAACAATACTCCAGTCCCGGGTACCAACTTCTGTCTTAGTTGGGTTTTTTATTGCTGTGAAGAGACACCATGACCACAGCATGTTTTCTTATAAAGGAAAACATTTATTTGGGGTGGCTCAGTTACAGTTCAGAGGTTCAATCCATTATCGTCATGACAGGAGTATGGTGGCATGTGGCAGACATGGTGCTGGAAAAGTAGCTGAGAGTCCTACATCTTGCAGGCAACAGGAAGTTAACTGAGACCTCAAAGCCTGCCCCCACAGTGACACACTTCCTCAATCAAGGCCATACCCACTCCAACAAAATCACACCTCCTAATAGTGCCACTCCTTATGAGATTATGGGGACCAATGACATTCAAACTACCACAACTACCTTTGAAGTGCTGGGACACCATGTGGCATGAAACTGTGCAAGACACGTGGATGCTACCACAATATGTGTGTCAGTCCAGTTGTGTCTGGAAGACAATGTTTTCTCGGTGTCAACAATCTCCTCTGGTTCTTACAATCTTTTCACTCCTCCTCCAAATGAGTCTCTGAGCACTGAAGAGAAGGGTTTGATGGAGAAATCCCATTTAGGACTGAGTGTTCCAAAGTTTTTCACTCTCTGAACATTGTCCAGTTGGGAGTCTCCACATTAGTTCCCATCTACTGCAAGAGGAAGCTTCTCTGATAATGACTGAGGGAGACATTGATCTCTGGGTAGAGCAAAAGGCCCTTAGGAATCATTTGATTGCTGTGTTCTTTAGCAGAACAATGGTATTTGGTTTCCTCTTAGGCCCAAGGCCTATATAAGCTCAGGTTCTTGGCCACCAGAGGAATGTCAGGCATGGATTCTATCTCATATTGTGTTTTCATTTCCATTTAATTATAAAAGAGTTTTAAATTTCCTTTATTTGTCTTAACCCATTTTTCATTCAGTAGTGAGTAGCTCAGTTTCCATGAGTTTGTGTTTCTTTTGTTGATATCCAGGTTTCATCCATGTTGGTCAGATAGGATGAAGGGTATTATTTCAACTTTCTTACATCTGTTGAGACTTGTTTGTGTACAAATACACGGTCAGTTTGGGAGAAAGTTCCATGAGCTGCTGAGAAGAAGAGATATTCTTTTTGGTTTGGAGAAATGCTCTACAAACATCCACCGGGTCCATTTGATCTTTTATGACATTTAGCTCCAGCATTTCTCTGTTTAGTTTCTGTCTGGATGTCCTGACTTTTGACAGGAGTAGCACATTGTAATCATCCATTATCACTGCAAGAGGACCAGCATGTGATTTTAGCTGTAGTAAAAGATCTATCTTTCTATGAACTTGGGTGCCCTAATGGTTGGTGCTGAAATATCTGCTTCGTGGATTTTTCCTTTGATTCGTATGTAGTGTTCTTTCCCATCTATTCTGATTGAGTTTGAAGCCTCTTTTGTCAGAGTTAAAATGGCTGTACTTATTGGCTTCGTGGATCCATTTTTGTGGAATTCCTTTTTTCATCCTTTCGCCCTGAGGTAGTGTTATCATTGATAGTAAGGTGTTTTGTTTTGTTTTTTGGTAGATGTAGCAGAAGGAGGGATCCTGTTTTCAAATCCAATATATTGTTAGTCTGTGTCTTTTTATTGGGGAATTGAGAACATTGATGCTCAGAGTTATCAATGAGCAGTGTTTGTTGATTCCTGTTATTTTGTTTCTATAGTGTTGCTATAGAATGAGCAGTGTTTGTTGATTCCTGTTATTTTGTTTCTATAGTGTAGCTATAGATGTTTTTCCCTCTTTTATTTACTTCTCTGAGCTTATTCTTCCTTGTGTGTTTCTGGGTGTGACTGACCTCTTCAGATGGAAGTTTTACTTTTAGCACATTTTGTAGAGCTTGATTGGTAGACAGATACTGCTAATATTTGGTTTTATTGTGGACTGTTGTGATTGCTAATTTTGCTGGTGGATGGGAGCAATACTGGCCTCAAATTTCAGCCAGGAGTGGGTTTAATATAGAGTTTATGGAAAGTAATCAGATCAGTGGCTACACTGCCTCTTTCTCACTGAAATGGGAATATTTTGCCACAAATACTCTCCTATGAGTGGAACCATGAAAAAGATCAGCCCACAAGCTTTCCCCGCTTCACCGATTTAATCACAAACTTTTCCGACTATTTTTTAAACCATTTCCTACATAGTCTTAATAATTGTTCAAGTATTTATCCTGATTGAAAAATCCAGGACATTGTAACTCACATCAGTTGAATAAAGTCTTAGGTAGAGCAGCACTGGCCAGATCCCTGCTATTATGAAATGACTGTCTACCCTACCAGCATTTGCTGAATACTGAAGGGAATCCCAAAACCAAACACAAAGGCAGTGCTTTCTGTATCAGGAATCTTAAAAGGTCTAATTAATAAAATCAAACCTGACCCAGGTATTGGGGTGAATGCTGGAAGATCAGAGAGACAGAACAGGCCACAGCCACCTCACCTAGCCAGTTCCTCAGCTGATCCTGTTTCCTCAGACTGGAAGCCTCTGAGTCCTCATCCAGAATGAATCTCAGCTGAACTGTGCTGCTCAAAGCCTAAAAGCTTAACCAGCCAAAAAACTTCTAGTTCCTGGTCTTCAGGCCTTATATACCTTTCTGCTATCTGCTATCACTCCCTGGGATTAAAGGCTTGCTTTCTGAGATTAAAGGTGTGAGTCAGCATGCTTGGCTGTATTCTTGAACACACAGAGATCCAGGTGGATTTCTGCCTCTGGAATGCCAGGATTAAAGGCGTGTGCTACCACTGCCTATCCTCTTATGTTTAATATTGTGGCTGTTCTGTCTCTGACCCCAGATAAGTTTATTAGGGTGCACAATATTTCGGGGAACACAATACCACCACAGATTTCTGTAATATTGCACACACATGAAGCCCTTCACATCTTCATCGCTCCTGCTCCTCAGGCTTCCCCAGCACTCAATACTATGACTCATTTCAAAGACACCAAGCTACAAGATGAGAGATAAGTAATCCCGTCTGACTCTTCTCCGCTTCTCTCCTATGTTCACACTCCATGGGTCCTCCTCAGGAAAGGTGCGTTGTGTCAGACGGACTTTTTCTTGTTTCTCTTCTCGGATGCCTGACTTTTCTGGAGGGAATGACTGGTGCCAGGTGAAATTAAGACAGATCTTGGGGAAGCAACTTACTATGTTAGTCTCACGTCTCACGTCTTGTGCAGCGTTTCCTAGCTCACACTGACCTGCAGGATCACAATGGAGACAGTCAGTGTGGAGAAAGCGGAGTTCATGCTTCTCCTCTTTCCTCCCTGATGTACCAGGAAAATGTTTTGCTGTTTTACTTTAACCTGAGCCCCATGCACACATTCCTGTTATCACCGGCGCTCCATCTCCCTCCTTTCTTCCATTTTATTTCAAAAACAGGCCACACTGACCTCCCTGCTTCAGGGGACGAAACCTGTAGAAAAATGTTTAAATACCCAGTAGCACAGTGACCTCCAAGGAAAAACCAGAATATAAATAAAAAAAAAAACAACATTATAGATTGAGCATCTTTGTCTAAATCAGGGGTCAGAAAACTCTCCACACACCAACTTTGGCTCAGCCTTTGCCATGCACACCTCAGGGGCATAAAATGGTTTTGACATTACACACACTGAAAAGATGTTCAGTGTTTTGTGTGAGTGTGTGCGATGCTAAAAATAGGTAGCACTTGAATGTCATTGTTCACAAAAGAAATTTTCTTAGAAAATAGCCATGTTCACACATTTCCTATGGCTGCTTTATGATTCAGGAGCAGGGTTCTGATAAGATCGTATGGCCTGTCAACCCTAAACATTCATTCTTTGCCCTTTATAGAAAATGTTTTCAAACCCCTGAGGTAAGAGTTTTACATTCACTCATTATTTTAACTACACTGAATATTTTCTCCCTCCCAAATCTTGCATCACAACCATGTACTTGAGTAGGTCTTGAGCTCTGCTCTGCCTGTGTACTCAGGCAGGGCATGATAAAATGCTGGTCTTCATCTTATAAATCTTTGTGTATGTAGAAAGGGCAGTCAAAGGGT
The DNA here is from genome assembly GCA_902168405.1 of Peromyscus aztecus. Classification (NCBI taxonomy): domain Eukaryota; kingdom Metazoa; phylum Chordata; class Mammalia; order Rodentia; family Cricetidae; genus Peromyscus; species Peromyscus aztecus. Next base: position 33,838 of record CABHPQ010175051.1, on the reverse strand, counting down.
CAGCTGATTACTGAAGTGTAAGATCTTTGAAAGTGCAGAGTAGGAATTAAAAAATTCCCAGAGGTGGTAATCAATTGAATACTTATAAAAGATGTGTCAATCACATTGGCTATCATCGGCCCAGTTGAGACTGAAGAAACTAACACTGTGTACATATACCATGCTTATGTCCCACCAAGTAATAAATGAAAAAGTCTACAGTCAAACCAGGAAGGCTGGTTTTTGGCATTTTTCCCATTCTGCTAGGCTAAGCAAAAAACAAAAAAAAACATGATTTACTAGTTGTATGAACTCATAGAGCATGAGGGCTGCCCTCTTATATATATCATTATGGTCTGTATGCTCAGATAGAATAATTACCTGCAAGCTCTGTAGGGTCAAAATGAAGCTGACTAATAGATACACAGAACATCTCTTCCAGGGCTTCCCCCACCACCCCTGTGTGGATCCTGGGTACACTGCCATTTTCTTCATTGTTATCATCAACTTTAATTGAATGGCAAACTTAAATGAGCAGAAACCTGACCTTGGAGATCATGAAAGAAGACATAGAAGACAAAACAAAAAACAAAAATCAAAAAAACCATCAGTGGCAAAGCAGGTCAGAAATGTGCACTTACCAGACACAGGTAAACATGAATGACATTTCACACTAACAGCTGAGGAACTAGTTATTTTGTATTTAGAGAAGGGAGGACATTTTTCTTTATTTTTTTTTCTTGTTTTATTTGGGGGGTGGGGTTTGAGACAGAGTTTCACTCTGTAGCCTTGATTATCCCGGAACTCACTCTGTAGACCAGGCTGGCCTTGAATTCAGAGCTCCACCTGCCTCTGCCTCCGGAGTGCTGAGATTAAAGGCGTGTGCCACCACTTTGCGGCTCCCACTGCCAGCTGGGGAGGAAATTTTTCAAACAAGTTCAGACTGATGTGTATTGAAATTTGAACAAATGGCAACTAAGTACACAAATTAGAAAGAATAACCAGTCAGAAGTAATTAATTTAATTGTTCTAATTTCCACAATGCAAACAGCAGGATGCTTAAAATTTGTGTATTGATCAGGTGTTCTCATCGCATAGCTAGTGACCAGACATTGGAATCCAGAGCTGAAGTTTATCCCTAGGATGCCATTGGGCGTGGCCTATGAAGGATTGATACCACACTGGATGGATTAGGACTCTGTAAGATTTCTTAAGTCAATAAATCATTTTGACAGAGGAATGGTACTATCAAACATTTTCAAAATAAGCATTTATATGTTTAAAGGATCATATATCTCAGAATGAGGCTTCCATAATAAAAAAATTCAGTTCACAGACAGCCTTGATATTCTGAAGAAGGAAAAGGAAAATTCTTAAATGGTTTAAAGTTGAAAATGGGATTGGAGTTCTCTATCATCAGAGACATTTACACTTCATGTTTCATGTTATACCTCCTTTCCTTAGGAGAACTTGGAAAACATCCACACACTCTGGAAGGAGTTTCAGCTACATAATAGTTAACATCTATTGTCACCTGGACAAAAATCCAGGCAATAAACGTTTGTGCAATGTCTGTGATGGAGTTCCTAGATGGATTTAGTTGAGGTGGGAAGACAAATCCTCAGTGTCAGTGGCTCCATCCCGTGGGACAGGGTCCTGAAGCAAGTGTTCCTCTCTGTTTGCTTCCTCGTTATGAAGGCAATGTGAACAGCTGCTGAAGCTCCTGCCTCTGTGTCTGTCCTAGAATGATGAATGTACACTTAAACTATGTCAGAAAAAAAAAACAGAAACAGAACCAAAACAAACCTGTCCTTTCATAAACTGTTTTTATTTAGTATTTTGGCACAAAATGAGAAGTAGATGATATAGGCTGTTAAGGAATGTACCACTGACATAAAAGACAGACCTAGGTAAACAAGTTGCAGCTACACTAGACGGAAGCCAAGGTATACCAATGAGAGCAGAGCATTCAAGAATATGTCAGTTTGAAATAGACGAACCTTAAGTCATCAATATTTCATACGCAGTTTCAAAATCCTCAGAACAGATGAAGACGTCCAAAAATGTACATTTCTGTTGGAAATCTTCTCTACCAAAATGCATTTTATTTACCTTTAAATTTTCTCTGTTTGATAAATACTGAGCTGAGAGGCTGAACCTAGTACCACAGATGCTACATAATTACAGAATAGATTGAATATAATTAATCTAAGCTGTCATTGTATCCAGAATGGATGTTGCTTTAGAGCATTTCATTCACAGGATGCTCAATTCTCCCATGTCCCTTCCTTTTTTTTTTCGGACAGGGTTTTTATGTGTAGCTTTGGCACCTTTCCTGGAACTCACTCTGTAACTCAGGCTGACCTCGAACTCACAGATATCCGCCTGCCTCTGCCTCCCAAGTGCTGGGATTAAAGGCATGTGCCACCACCTTGCGGCTCCCATGTCCCTTCTTCTTAGCTACATAGAAGAACCATGGTGGGTCTTCCCAATGTGTCCATTGTGGAAGGCTAGATTTAAGAGTGAGCGGATCCTAAGCATCACAGAAACAGCCTGATGGAAATTATTTTAAAACAATATACTACCCCCAAAATTGCTACGCTTTTAAGATTTGTTTCGCAGACTCCAAACCATTACGAAGGAAAATGAATACATCTGTAAATAAAATAGCATATGGAACTAGATCTGATTGGTTTTAGAAGCAGATCATGTGATTTATATTTCATGGAAGGTAGAAGATTTATCACCCGTGAATTCTGCTGTTTGTGCTATGTAGTATGTACTGTGCCTCACTGTCGGGATCTGAAAATAATTACTGCACATCACATTAGCTATCATCCTAAGACTAACGGTAATGTGCACAAGGTGTCACAGAGTGCAGTGAGATTCCTGGATTCTGTTTTAAAGGTATTGTTCACATAAACAGGATGATTAAAAAAAAGGTAACAGTTTAGGTAAATTATTCACATTTCTCAGTTGCTGGCTCAGGGCTGAACTGGCTTAAAAACCACACATTCCTGAAAACCTAAAAGGTGTTTCATTCTGATCCATCTTATTTTTTTTTTTTTTGTATACTCAACAACTTTTTATCATAGTAGAATTCACAGCTGGAGAGTTCAACATTTTAAAGTCTGCAGTTGAATCATAAGGTGACTTTGTAGCAATCAAAATTAGCTCAGTTTCCAGCTTTCTTCCCTCCAAAAGCGAATCTTCACCATAGTCACTCCCTGCTAGCCCCTTGCCTAACTCTTACCAATCTCTACCTATCCCCTTTTGTCACTAAGGACTTGTCTATTCTAGATGTTTCAAATACAACAGACTTGAAGAGATGAGATCTTTTCTTCCTGGCTTCTTTAACCTGCTGTCACGTTTTCAAAGCTAGCCTCTGATTTTACACGTATCAGTTCCTTGTAGCTTTTTATGGCTGAAAAATAGCCCACTGTGTGGATGGATATTTGGATAAGTCCCACATTTCAGTTACTGTGTAAGATGATGTCACGAGGATTCTTTTCATTAATTTCATTTAATTTCTGATCATTTCATACATGTATACCACATATCTTGATTATATTCACCTCTAACTTCCCCCCACTCAAACTTCTGCTGGAACCCCCACTGCATCTCCATTCCTACTTCATGTCACCCTTTTATAATTTTTCCCTTCAAATTTTTAATCACTGAATTTGATCAGTGGTGTTCATAATGCCCATGAGTGTGAGATCATCCACTGAGACAGAGGGAAACTATCAGTGGCCACACTTCTAAAGAAAGGTGAATAGCTTCCTCAAGTACCTGAGGCTCCTCAGCTAGGGATGGGTACTCTGGAACCCACCCCCTGTAGCTAGAGTTTTCCTGCCTGGCCCACGGTCAGGATAAATCTCTTTCACCTGCCAGTCCCACAGCTGCTCAGACCCAACCAAGTAAACACAGAGGCTTATATTGCTTACAAACTGTATGGCCGTGGCAGGCTTCTTGCTAACTGTCCTTATATCTTAAATTAATCCATTTCTATAAATCTATACCTTGCCACATGGCTCGTGGCTTACCGGCATCTTCACATGCTGCTTGTCCTGGCGGTGGCTGGCAGAGACTCCCTCTGCCTTCCTGTTCTTTTAATCCTCTCTGTTAGACCCACCTATACTTCCTGCCTAGTCACTGGCCAATCAGTGTTTTATTAGCAACACATTTGCCATACAGAACATCCCACAGCAACCCCCAGTCCATGTCTAGCTGGAATTTCTAACGGACTTGATCCTGTTTCTTATGTAGGTCACCATGGCGGCGACTGTGAGTGCCCGTGTGCAACGGCCATGTCATATCTAGAGGACAGTACGCCAGGGCACTGCCCTCCACCCTTCCACTCTAATGCGCCTTCTACCCTGTCCTCTACAGAGTTCCCCGAATCTTCGGGGCCTGACACCTGAGATGCCAAACAATACCTGAACCCTCCTAGCCTTTTATGTGTTGCACTTTGAGTAGTGGTGTTTTCCGCCTTGACAATGACCTACTTCAATGAGAAGCTTCTCCGATGAAGGTTGGCTGTAGCACAAATCTGAAAATGTAAATATTTAGAAAGAATTTTGACAACATGACCATTTAGTGATAAATGAAAGCATAACAGATTATCCCCCTGAGCTCATGATCTCACCAACCTTGGGTTTTGACATTGTTTATGTTAGCAGTCATGAATTTCTTCCTGTGCTGCAGACCTCAAATCCAGTCAAAAGAGTGGTTGATTATTCTCTGTAGATAGTCTTACTGCTACTGCATCAGTGGGTACTATAACATACAGGTCTGGCACCAGATAAAACACTTACTACCTTTTCTCCCCCAGGAACTTTCCTAGCACCTTTAAGCACTATGAAAGCTATGTAGTGGTGAAAGTTTCCTGGTCAGTTCAAGACTGATTTCTCTATGTTCTATAACCAAAGTGTCTGATGTCTTCAACAATAAGCTCTCAGTGTCTATCAGTTCTGGTGGGCAACCAAGAGTAATAGGAATGGCCTTAATTGGTTTGGGGGTCTGTGAGGACTCTCTATGCAATAACTCATAGGGAAACAAGCCATGAAAGGGACTGAGATTTTCATTTAGACCCATGTCTTCTGGGAATGAGAGAGTTTACTAATGTGGGGCATTTCTGTTCCAACATTTTTAAAAATAAATTTCAATTGGGTTACCAAATCATAGATTTCCACAAGATCTCTTCATGCAGCCTTAATTTTGCTCCAGTAGTCACTGACATTTGAAAAAGAAAATAACACTCAAGGGACACTGTCATTTGAAAGTGCAGAATGTACACAGTACTCATCTCTAACCATGACAGACTCTGCCTTGGCTGGCGTGATGAAGACTTTATCTGTTGAATTGAAGATCTTGATTTTGCTCTCTGGGAAACAGTATCTTGTCTACTACTCTCTAGAGCAAATCTCTGTCATGAATTATCCATCATCCAAGGACAGTATTGATTTAAAAGTATTTTCTAGGTTTATTGCTATTGTTTTCATTATACACATGCAATATATGTGACCTGTTTATTATATATTATCTATCTATCTATCTATCTATCTATCTATCTATCTATCTATCTATCTATCTATCATCTATCTATATATATATATATCATCACCATCTATCATCATCTATTATCTATTTATGTACTGATCTATCATCTATCTACCACATATTCATAATATATCTATATCTAACATCTACATATACATGTATCTACTTACAGTAGTACCCTATTTCTTATGCCAATATTTGTGTTAAATAAGAATAAAGCAGCAGTAATGGTTAATGGCCCTTGAAGAGAGACTTTCATATTCTTGTGTCTTGTCTCTTTACTCTGTAAAGCCAACCTCTGTCATGAATTGTTCTTCATTGAAGACCAGTATTGGATTAAAATTATTTTCTAGGTTTACTGCTATTTTTTATTATATACAAGCAAATATATCATATGTAATATGCCTACTATATATCATTTGTCTATCATCTATCTGTCTGTCTATCTGTCTGTCTGTCCATCTATCGAATAGAGGAAACATCCACAAAATTCTCCTTGTGTCTGTCCATTTGATATTCTGAAGGATTCTGCTAGCAGGAAGGTGATCACCAGATGCTCTACTTTCCCCTCAACTAGAACTCTGTGTTCAGATAAACCATTTCATAATTTCCTCACATGATAATATTTCATAAAAATAAGATTTCCTCACATAATTTTTAAATTATTTTGAAATTTTGATTTATCCTTTAAAAATTCAAGGAAAGAACTCTAGAGTGATGTATGTAGATTTTGTATATGCTTAGTTTCCCATGCTATTTTTGAAAATTTTACATTTTAACAAAATATGAATAAAGATGTATGTTGGTTTGCTAGTTACTTTTGCAAGGTTTAGTCTAACAAATGTCATTAGTTCGACTAATTAAGAAATGTGCTAAAACTCTCGTGAATTAGTCTAATATTTGTCAAAACATTATCGGAACAGAAAATAAATTTATTTTATTAATTTCAAAATGGCATAAATATTTAAAGCAAAAGCCCAATGAATTTCTGTTGTACCAAATAAATACATCATGTGCCAATGCTCGAAGAGTTTGATATAATTCAGAAATTGGAATATAAATATCACCTTCAACATGGAAATAATACTGTTTATGTCGTGTGGCCCATATCAGACATTTTGAGAACCTTCATTGCAAGACTTTTTGAAGTTTTCATTTAAACTTCCCATTTATGAGCTGTTAGATGTACAGACACATTAAGAACAGGAAAAGTTTTACATGCCGGTCACCCAGGTTCCCTCATTATCATATTCGTGTGAACTAAGACCAATATATTGTTAAGAAGACTCCCCATTTCCTTCCACATTACACTTTTTCCAGATAGCCCCTTTTCTGTCCCAGGGTACCTATTTCACGTCCTTTCAGTTCCTCTGTCTCATAATATTTCTCTTAGGTCTTGACATACGTATTCCCCCCTCCCCAGAATTCCCTTGTTTTTGGTGACTCTGAGAGTTGGTTGAATATTTGGCCTTTTCTAGCTTCTTAGTTGGTGTTGGCTTTCTAGTAATTCAGTTGTACCTAGTGAATAAACCTTGACATGTTACTAGTTAGTATATACTTTGCAGAAATTTTTAAAGTCAATGTAAACCCAGTATATACATATCTTTCAAACACTTACTTTATTATATTGTTTATTTTTATGGTGAGTTCTTATAGACAGTGTGTATTTTGTATACTTAACTCTGATTTTAATGATTCCATTATTATCCATATTTAATGTGATTATGATTTCAACAATTGTTTAAATTGCTATCATCCTTGTCTTCTTTTGTATTCTTTATTTGCACCATTTTCTAACTTGCTTGGTTAACGAGAACTTTAGTTTTATTTTCAAATATATATATTTGAGACAAATATATATATATATATATATATTTCAAACAATATAATATTTTGTAATGAATATTTTTTTGAGGCAGAGTTTCTGTGTGTAGTTTTGGTGCCTGTCCTGGATCTCACTGTGTAGACCAGGCTGGCCTCAAACTCACAGGGATCTGCCTGGCTCTGCCTCCCAAGTGCCGGGATTAAAGACTGCCTGGCTTTGTAATGAATATTAATTAATTATACTGTAGTCTATTTGCCTCATAACATTAAAGAAATTTAATAATTGTCCCTGGAATAACTGGGTTGTTCAGATGTAAATGTATACAGACCTGATTGGGACATATCCATAGTTACTCTCCCTTCTATATTGAAAAAATATCTCTACTGTTTAGATAATCTGTATTCATCACTTGTATATATTGTATATAGTTATTGTACTTTTGTATATAGTTTTTCTTATTAGTTACAACTTTCCTTTTTTCTCTTTTTATTAAATTAGAAAGGGTGAAATATAGTGGTATTCTATTTGTACTGAAATGTGATTTTATTTGTATGTTAATAAATAAAGTTGCCCAGAGGTCAGTTGTTAGCAAGCCATAGCGAGAGCCGGGCGTGGTGGTACACGCCTTTAATCCCAGTACTCAGCAAGCAGAACTAGGTAGATCTCTGTGTGTTCAAGGATACAGTCAGCATTGGAGACACACGCCCTTTGATCTCAATACCAACCATAGAAGACTTGGAGGTCTGCACAGACAGGCCCTGACGAGGCAGTCACGTAGTTACAGGCAGTGATGAGACAGCCACGTAGTTGGGTTTACAACCAATGAGAAGGAAGAACCAGAACTCTTTATAAGATTAAACGCACAGGAAGTAGCTCCCTTTTCGGAGAGGTTTCTTGGCGGAAGAAGCTAGCCAGCAGCACGCGGGTAAGCTCCTAACTCTGACCTCTTGGGCTTTTATCTTTACCTTGGCTCTGTGTTTCTTATTTAATAAGACGGTTGGTTACATCTACAATAATCCAATAATTTATTTCTTATTTGCTTATGCTCACACTGCAAAAAACAAAATTTTACTAACTAGTAACAGGTAGTCCCCCTCACGTCCAAGTGGTGATGTGATTCAAATCTAGAATAACAGATATACACACATTATTTTCTTTCCTTTAGCCAATGTTCTCTCTCTATTGTTGAACTGAAATCCATTTTTTTCTTTGAGGGTCCATTCATATACCTAATGCCATGTTGTGAACGGTTTATAATAAGCAAGAACAAGAGTTTGTTATACAGCTATTACCTATTTTCAGGGTTAACCAGATATAAAACAAAAGACCAACAATACCTTGCCCTCCTCCCAGCCCACAACCTGTTTATACCAGTGAGTCATTGTGCAGATTTTGCTACTGTAAACAGTCTCTACTATAATGATGAGCACTCGGTTCTCCCAACAAAAGGGGTATTATCCATCCACTCAGGTAACTGGTTATATCATTTACTTTCATTATTTTATCTGCAATTTCCTGAAGGTTCTGGTTGGATTAAACAATAAGGTGAACAGATTTGTAGATGCTTATATGCTGTTGAATCATGCTTTAGGAATAAAACTGATATGTTATTTAACACAAGAGCATCTAGCCAATGATAACTAGAGGCATGCCCAAAAATGTGAACCAACTACCAAAAGGTCATGTGAGACATGGCAAATGATGTCACATAATTATAATGACTTGTTTGATCATAATATGACTTCCATATAAGATAAATAATTGTACCTTACTTTCAGAGAGAAGACAAAAATGTCACTTGCCTTTGTTTCAGAATGAGGGAGATGTGGGTGAAAGGACATAGATAAAGTGTACATAATGTGCATAAAATGTGTTTGACCTCAAGGCAATGATTTACAAATTTTAGTTACCACAGAACTCAGAAAACATGTTTTTGCTTGTTTTTTCTGTTTGGGGGGTTTTCTCTCTCTCTCTCTCTCTCTCTCTCTCTCTCTCTCTCTCTCTCTCTTTCTTTCTTTCTTTTTTGGTGGATTGTTGTCCTTTTTTTTAATGTACCAATATAAAATACTTTGTAGCTGTAGCTTTGGGTGGAGTTAAAAAGTTAGACTTGTTATTAATCACACAGGTCACTCTGGAAGCTTCCTGTGTTTTTTATCTTGTCTTGTTATCAAGGAATTTTGTCCTTAATCATCTCATTAAGGATAATACAGAAAACTGCCTTGGAAATTAGAGACGATGCCTCCCTTCAGAGCCAAGGACATGTTCCTTATTGCACAGTGTATTAAGGGAAATGTCCTCCTCTAAATTAAACAACGGACTTGCTTATTACACATTAGGAGGAACCTAGGTTCCTAAGCCTGGTGCTTTTTTATGGTAATGCGACATGTAAGACATGTGCCTAGGGATTACATGACTCTTTCCGTGTCATGCTATGGGAGCTAGAATTTAGAGAAATAATGTGAAAGTGCTAATAACATGGTGACGGTAATGCCTTTTAGCAATAAACTGGACTTCATTTATGGTCTAGGAGTTTATTTTTCTAAATGTGCCCATGAAAGTATGGTGGGCTGATTTTTATTGCCTTGTAAATAAGGTAAAATTTCAGGACTTTACAGCACTTAACATCAATACTCTAAAGTAGGAAAATTTTAGGAATTAGGGACACACAGAAAGGAGTAATCAAGGTGTCACTGTGGAAATATTATTAACATGCAAAGGATGGACAAGATATGTCTGGCTCCACAGTTACATTTCAAAACAAAGACATCCATGCAAATGGTTTTTCTGAGGGTATGCAGTATGTTGCAACCCTGACTCCATGCTAATGCTCTAAAGAAAATTGTTTCATATCGTCTGATAGCCAAAATACAGTTAACAGAGGTTCCCTTTTGCCTTTAACCTCTTAACTAAAGATATAGTAATTAATAATACCAACACTATAAAATTAAAATATTCTATTTCTTTTTTATTGATAGATATGTAAGAAGAGTGGGCAGTAAAGTTGTGGTAGTTATTTACATTTGTCTGGCTTGCATACTGAGAGACTGCATGCTATATGAATCTGATGTCAAGAAAAATTAATTAGATTATTATAATCACAGATTTTTATAAAAGTAAATTAGGAGTTGCAGAAATACAAATATGTCCTCTTGAATCAGAATGTCAATACTTCAGAATAGACATCCCTGTTTTATGTGTGAACAAAGTGAGTTTCAGAAAGATTAAGTAAATATATTGAAGTGATTTTCAAATTGTAACCAAATTGTGACCTCAATTTTAGGGTGCTTCAGTTCTTAGATTGTATGTCAATAACACACTTTTGCTTTTTCCTTTAGTGAGTGGAAGAGTAGAATACAACAGTGACTCAGAATTGGCTGTATCTGAAACCTGGGGCTTAGCAGAGACGCTTGGCTCAGCCTGGGAGGAGGGGACTAGACCTGCCTGGACTGAGTCCACCAGGTTGATCTCAATCCTAGGGGGAGTCTTTGCCCTGCAGGAGATGGAAATGGGGGGTGGGCCGGGGGGAGGGGGACGGGGCAGGAGGGGGGAGAACGGGGGAATCTATGGCTGATATGTAAAGTTGAATTATATTGTAAAATAAAATAAAATAAATTCAAAAAAAGAATAAAACTAATTTAAGGTAATTTAAACAATGGTTCATTTTTTTAAGGATTCAGAATCTTTACTTATTCAGTAGTTTGAATTGTGCCTGTAGAAGCTGATTCACACTTCTACTCATATACTAACTAACTTATTCCATGCCTTTAAAACACTTGGGGTGGATTACAGAAATATAAGATGGTAAATGGAGCTTTAATATCATGATATTTAACATTACTGGAATTGAAATTTAGCACAGCAAAATGACCAATTGGGAGGGTAGCTTTTTTTTAATAGATTTAGTTATTTCATGTTACGTGTTTTGTCTGCATGTGTATATGTGTGTTACACGTGTGCAGTGTTCATGGAGGTCAGAATAGGGCATCAGATCTCCTGGAACTGGCATTACAGAGGGGTGCAAACCACCATGTGAGAGCTAGAAACTGGAACTCAGTTTTCTAAAATGCATCAAGTGCTCTGAGCCACTGAAACATCTCCCCAGCCCCAAGACACCAATTTTGACAACTGAGTTGGAAAAATATACATTTCCAGAAAATCATGAAAATATTTCGTTGTAGTATAGCCAACTCACAGGGAAAAAAATCCAGCTGTGTACCACACTACACATAAAATGAAAGTTATTTTGGCTTTGTAGCAATTGCTTAGTTAAAATTTTTGACTTTTCCTTTCTCATTTGACACTGGTTGGAGAATAACAGGATTTGGGTTATCCCTAATTCCTTTTGGTCAAATTTGTCCTGTGAACACGAAAGGGAAATTTTATTAAAGAAACAAATATCTGAGAAATATCTTTTGGAAGACGTTCCCTTTGAAAATATGTTTGAAAGCTTGTGTAACTTTTATCTGTTGATAATAATAAAATAATTTATATTTATTCATGCACAAATGACATTTTAAAACATTTTGAATATTTTGAATACCAGAAAGTACATATAACAGAGGCAAAATTGCTATTAATGTTGCCATTCTTTGAAACACAATATAGAAATTCTGCCACCTTAACAATTCTTCATAAATTCGGTCTGTAAGTATTCACTGATTATCATCAGAAGTTACTGCTTTCAGACTTAAGGTTGTTGCGTATGTAGAAAAGTTCAAGTAAATAACAATGATATTAGCCCTTTTACCATTCAAAAATCCACTCGCATTATAAAACTTCCAAATGGCTACTAAGCCTGTGATTTCTGAACAAGGTGTTGCATCTTCCCTTTGTTGAATTGCTTCTGAATTTTAATTTTGGAGTTTATTTCAGAATCACACTCAGAACCGCTTCCAAAGCAATATCTTCTATTTCTTTACTTCTTTCTAGGCAAATTGATCAGTAGTGTTTTGAGGACTGGCTGTGTGCCCAGTTTCCACAAATGCCAAAGACTTCTGTGCACCAAGTTAATTAAAATTGACTGCTTGTTTAGAGAGAAGAAACGGGCAGAATGCCGGATGCCTTGAAAGACTGATTGAACCATTTAAGCAAACAGAATAACCTGCCTTCCAGCTAAAGAATAAAAATACTTTATTATGTTGCTTTAGTTCAAATAAAAAGCCTTTGTAATGTTATTTTTTAATTGAAAAGTGTGAAATATATACCTGAGTGAAAATGAAAATGCTACATTAGTCATGGAAAACAATAAAAATATGATTTTCATAAAACATATTAAGCTTTTGGATGACCAATGTTTTAAGAAAGTATTTGCTGCAGTTCCAAGCATATGATAATTTTTTCAATAGTGCCCATTCCAAAAGTCTATCCAATATTGAATAAATATTTGTATAAGTGCATATATACGGCATTAGTCAGCAAGTTTACAATTTAGAGGTAGTGTACTGACAAATAGTGTATGTGTCCGTATGTGTGACCAATTATCATCTAATTGTAAAGGAGAAAAACATTAACCATAGCAATAATTTATTATAGTGTATTTGCATTATGTACGAATTTGAATTTAAAATAACACATCATCAAAGTACTTACAGAAATCTAGATTCTATTGCACTGAGAAAGTTACTAGTTTAAATACTTAGTAAATGATCTTAACGTTGAGTAGTGAGTGAGCTGTGATTGGATCTCATACACAGAACTTGGGTCACCTTTTAGAGAGGGAATGAAAGGCTGCCAATGCACACAGTGTTTTCTAATTAACTGTTATGCTTAATGTGTATCTGTGCTTTTTCATTCTTGCCATAACACTGAAAGATATACTCATAATCTTACTTTACAGAGCTGGGTCTCCCTTAGTTACTATGACCTGTCTAGCCATAGCCTCTCAGCCTGGTAATGGTGCCAGACATATATTTTATTATTATTATTATTTTTTGGAGTGAACCGTAAAGCCAATGAGAAAATGGTTGGCTACCCCTATGAGATTCTTGCAATTATTGTACTGCACAGAGTCCTCAGCTGGATAATGCTGATAATTGCTTCACTCACCGGGTAGTACGCATAGTACTTTCCATCACTATGGAAGCTAGCCAGTGATAATGTATCTTCCGCATCAATACCAGCTTTATTTCTCCATGTTCGTTGACTCAAGCCTGTGATATCTTCTCTAATAGGTTCTTAGTGCAATCTTCTTGAGTCAAGATCATGAGCAATCAGTAGGAATATTGAGGAGTCAATGGGTCCTTGCTGGCCAACGACTCCAAAACAAGTAACTCCTTCTTGAAACTGGCCTTTATTGATAAACAAATTTGCTCAACATCTGTCAAATATGTAAATGCTAAACATAAAAGTATAAGACATTTGAAGAAAAAGGATAATCCTTAAGACCTAAGGTTGGGTAATGAGCTTCTACACAAGATGCTCAAACATCATTTATAAAACCATATAAAACAACTGAGCCTCAAAAAAATTGAAGCTTTTTGGTCCAAGTTGAGAAAAATATAAGCAAAGTGTAAAAAAAAAAAATGCTCCATAGATTTTTTAAAAAAAAACACGAAGATCTCTCATACATCCCCTCCCATTCCGCTCCCATATCCCTCACCACTATGCCTTCCAGGATCGCGTACTGTAGCATGAATAGCTCCTTGGCATGGGTGGAACTTCATGAGTATTTCCCCCATCCATCATGAGATTGCAGCTAGCTTGATCCTGCCCAGGTCTTGTGCATGCTGTTACAGTTGCTGTGAGCTCATGTGTGTGACAGTACTGTCATGTCAGGAAAATCCAGTGTCTCTGCAGTCACCCACCACCTCTAACTCTTCAAATCGTTACACAACCTCTTCCACGAGGATCCCTGAACCTTAGGTGAATGAGGTGTGATATAGCTGCTTCGTTTAGCAAGCCACAATTCTCTTATTCTCTATGGGTTGACTAGCTGTCAGTTTCTATGTTAATTGTGATTTACTGCAAAAACCAAGCTTCTCTAATGAGGGCTGACAGCTGTACTGACCTATGTGTATAATGATAAGAACTTAGTGGGGAAGCTTAGGAATATTTCAATTTAGCAGAGTAGCACTCATCTACATATTGCCGTAGGGCCTATGAATTATCCAGTCACAAGATCTTCAGTCTAGGTAACAGTTTGGTCTTGTGAAGAGGGTTTGAAATGCAATCCGAAAGTGGCTGGTTACTATCTTTCATGCCACTACTGCACAAAAAGGAATATGTCAGTAGAAAAGTCATTATTGCTCTTACAGTGTTCACAGCTGGTTAAGACAATAAACTACTTTCCCCCAGTTGTGTGCATAGCATATCCATTGGGACTGGACTACAGAACTCTGCATATTGATTGGTTGTGGTTTTCTGAAGTGATCTCCATCTGTTACAAAGAGAGATTTTTCTCAATGAGAGGTCAAGACTACACTTGGACATAAGGGACATAAGGACAAGACTACACTTGGGATAAGGACAAAATGTTTGTAGGTTGTGGTAGGGTTTATGCTGTCCTAGTAAATTAGTGTTTTAGGTTCTCCTCCAATAGCCATGGTTTCACTGCATTTGTAGTTAACTAGGTTTCTAGTACCAGGCCTGGTATCCTTGTGGTTGAGTGGGTTTTAAGTCCAGTTAGAAAGTTATTGGTTACTGTCAAAGTATGTATGTCACTTCTGTACTTACAGGGTTTTTTTTTTTTTTTTTTTGCCATGCTGGTCATGGTTGTGGTTGGTAGATGTCACAGCTGCGTAAGGCTTTTAGTTGTCTCCATGCTTTAGAAGCTTGCTGGACAACTCCTTGTACCATGGAAAACTAGTTCTCAGGAAGGGCACAATCATGTCATTTTTAGCTAAGAGGTCTTTGGACCCTGCTTTTCAAGTGCATGGTGTCTTTAACAATATGGACTTGGTTCCTCTGGTGGGAACCAAGAATATGAGCTTTGTATTTTGAGATTTCTTTTAGGCATCCCTGGCCAATAACTCTAAATAGGACTCAACATGTTTGGTATTGGAATTTTTTTTTAAAACATGGTCTTCAGCACTTGGATGGAGCACCATTAGCCTAGATGAGAGAAGCACATTAAATCTACATATATATATATATATATATATATATACTGAGTTATGTGCATTATATTCCCATGACAAACTGCTGCAGTTTTACTCATCAGTGTATCCCCAGACTAATAATTTATTATCAATAACTTACACAACACTAGAATTTCATTACTTTACATTGGTACTGGATGAAGTCTAAATGTTTATTTTTTTATTATTATGATAGTCCTTCTATATTTTCTTCTCAGTCTCATCCTCTTCCCATGTCATACACCAACAAACACTCAGTTTGAATGGTATTTGCCAAAAGAATTCCATGTTCCTTTCTGTGCTATTTTCCTTTAGATCCTACTGGCTTTGAAAAGCTATTCACTGCATCCATGGTTCGCTTAAAACTGTAATTCAATTTTCAAGTTCAGTTACTACTCTCTCTGAATGTCACCTCCAACACTGATGGACAAATCCTTATGATAATTTCTTCAAACAACATTTCAATGTGAATTTTAACTAATCATGTAGGTCCATAATTGATTCACAATGTTATAAAATTAATGAGCAAAAGTAAAGCAACACATTGATGAGAACAATACTAGATTGATTATCTGGCCATCTATATATAATAGATTATATATCTACTATATGACCAAGACTTCAAATGTTTACAAGTCAGTTAAGGAAGAAATATATTATTTAAAATATTACTTCAATTTAAGCAAAAATACTAAAAATACTAATACAATGTTTTCATCTATAAACTTAGATGACAAATAACATGTTATTTACCCATTATAGGATTATGTTTTTTAGAGTCCCTGTAATTGCCTAGATTAAATTCAGCTTTAATAATTTGGGTAAAATTCTTCTCTACTGTTTTTGTTCACTTATAAATGACTTATTTTACCAAATAAGAAATTGTAGACAAGTTTTGTCTCACATGATACAAGGAATGTGTGTGTGTATGTGTGTGTGTGTGTGTGTGTGTGTGTGTGTGTGTGTGTGTGTTGACATATTAATTATAAAGAAACACTATAGAACACCCTATTCGGAAAAAAAAGGAGATTTATTTAATAGTCAATGGACATAATATCATTTTTGAAATAAGTATAACTTTAAAAAACTTTCTGTATTAGTCATTTCAGCCTACCTTTCTATAAGACATTAAAGAAAGATGCATTAAAGATGGCTTCTGTGCTGAAATACATTTTGTAGCATATGGAGTCCTGTGATGGATGACTGATATGGAAGGGGACCTGCTCAGGTGTTACGTACTCCAGCACTTTTCCTTTTATAAACGGGAAAGTTATAATTCAGATAAAACAAATTTAATTTACAAAGACGAGGATTCTGGTTGAATGTGTAGCAAAAGTATAGCTGGTATTTAATGGCTGATACATGAGAGCTATTTCTCCAACTACACAATGCTTCTAAGAGAATGCAAACTCACTAATTCAAGTCTGGTCCATTTTTATTTGGTCCATATTTATTAGCATAGATTTGGAAAAAAACAGTTTAAGTCATCTTTCTTAAATAACAACTAAGTTAATTCAATGGTATTTCTCAAGAAAAAAGTACACATTTAAAATATTTTTTCAACTGAAGTATAAGACTCCAAATACCTATCCATTGTATCTTGCATTGTAGTTCATACATGTTATCTCCTGCCTGCTTCTCTGACTCCTGGCTTGCAGATCATCAGAGAGACCAATGAGACTCTGGTTTTGCTGATAATACTGCAGCTGCCCACACCCCTGGGTGGAACTTCCTACTCAATAGCTTCGTCCTTCATCAGTGACATGAGGTAAAGTGAGCTGGTGCAGTCTGTGTCCCACAAAATGTCAACCTGGAAGACATGCTAGTTCCAGGGGCTAGCATCATACTTTTTATTGTCTTTTCATAAGCCACATACATAGATTTAAGTATGGACTGAAAACCTAGATATTTAGTAGAATGAGAAGTCCATTTAGGACACAAGCAAATGCAACTTAATAGCTTGCTTTGCATATTCTTCAGGAACATAACTTTAAACCAAACCTTTCTTATATGTATTGAACATGGAAAATTTCTGGCACGATGTCTCTTACTCATATACAAAGAAAAATATTCTTGGCTTAATATTATTTAAA
This sequence comes from Peromyscus aztecus, assembly GCA_902168405.1. NCBI lineage: Eukaryota > Metazoa > Chordata > Mammalia > Rodentia > Cricetidae > Peromyscus > Peromyscus aztecus. Next base: position 16,304 of record CABHPQ010175051.1, on the reverse strand, counting down.
AAGGGAATAGTCTTTGGGAAATTTGCTATTTGCTTCCCACTACTGATGTTTGTATATGACAGCAAGAAAATCTCCTTTATAATCTATATTCTCAAGGCTTTATCTGTGTGGAGTTTCTGCAAAAACCAACTGAGTAATGATCCACAGGAGGCAAAAGGGAAGTCCATTTCCATACAACTCAGTAGTTAGTGTGGGTCCAAACTTCAAGATCTGATACCAGGTAGTTTATTTTAGGTATATTTAAGCACAGCACAGTTTAGAAAAAAAATTCTTGGTGATAATTATCTCAATCCCATCTACACACTAAAGCCTAATACGTGACATTGTTGAAATTCTTTGTAAAGTGCATGTGACATCTTTCATAGGATCCAATGTGATCTCAGTCATACAGATGTTGCAAAGGTCCCCATGCTATTATCCACCTTCATTCACAGCCTTCTGGGTGGAAAATACTTTATAAATCTTTGCCTTTGAATAGACAACCCTGCATGCTTGACATTCCTGGTTTCCCTGGTCTTCTCTGTGAGCAAAAGGTCCTCTGTGCCTCCTACACTTATTAAAAAGAGGTCTATGAAAGAATTAGGACAAGTATTTGATTACATGTAATTACCTCATTCAAGGCTCATTCAAAAGAACACATATTTGTTCAAATTGCTTGTTTTCTTTTTGAGTAAAAGGAAAGTCTTGGGTAATATTGCATTTAGGTATCTCTGGTATCAACAATTTACCCCCTATTCACATTCCTGTAACAATAGTTTCTTACCTAATACTTCCATCCTTTGCTACTGAAGCCTTCCCATTAGTTTGCAGTTCTGTATTATCGTAATGGTCTGTTCACAAAGGCAGTCACACCTTATCATCTCAGAAGTACACAGAACTGTTCACCTCTTCACTGTTGTCCCAGCAACTGCCAACAACAGGTTGCTCAATATATGTTTGCTGACATTTTTCTAGGTGTTACTCACCTCAGACAGAGCATGTCCTTCCTACTGCTAGGTATCACCATCCCCACTAAGCTCTCCCAGGGTCTCCTGGCCTTTTCCTTTGCTTCCTACAGCATTGTAAGAAATGTGTTTCCATAGATCAGGTGTAATTTTCTCCTCAAATACATGGAAGCATTTAAAGGTTACCATTATATTCATGAATATGTGCTGTATATATCTGTGTATTAACTATGCAATACATGGTTGTACTGTGGTACAATTCCTTCATGGAGAGAAGCACCTTATGAGTTATAAAGTTCTAAAGTGACACACATGAGGAAGGAGACAACTCAGAAATCTCAGAAAGTTTCTGAAACCAGATACACAAGGAGCATCCCCCCATGGTTATGCAAGCAGTGCAGACCCTTATGGAGCTGAGACTCTCAGTCCTGTTAAGCACAGGCAATTTGTACAGACAGCTATAGGGTACCAGCTTTAATGGGTTGTTACCCTTGCTGGGGTAGGCATTCAACGATGTGGCTGTTTTTGAGCTGACCACTCTTCTATTAGCGACTCCTTACTCATACTCCTCTAAGTAACCCCAATACACTCATTGTCTCAATACACTCATTTTGGAATTTAATGGTATTCTTATTTTGACCTGTCATCAGTTCTATAATGGGCATAAATAGATGCTTGTTCATGTTTTCATATTGTCCCAGAAATAACAGTGCCGCCCCCACCCACACACTGTATACATACACACACACACACAGAGACACACACACATACACACACACACACACACACTGTATACATACACACACACAAATACATACATACATATATAGAGAGGTAATATTTCTATATATTAATATATCTCAATATGGATATATGTATACTTTGTTTAGATGTTTAAATACCTGTTCTTAGATCCTATAATTAAGTAAAATGATTTTGAAAATTTGGATAGTAAATAATTAATTCTAATTATTTTTAAGGTATTATTTTTTGACAAGTTCTAACTCTGTTTCCTTGGCTACCTTGGAACTTATTATACTATGTAGACCATGTATACTATGGTCTTGAATTCGCAGTGTTCCAATTGGCTCTTCCTCTCTAATGGCAAGATTAAAGGTGTGGACCACCAGGACTACTATCCCATCACTTTTTAAATCAAAAATGAATAAAATTTTTCAAAGGCCAGTCAAAGAATTGTGTTTTAATTCTGTTTGCTTCCATACAAATATTATTTATGCTATTATGTTAAACATTGTAAAATGCATGATATAATGAATTTACAATTTTAGTATCATTTCTCTGTAAAGCCCAAATCCATCCTGACACAAACTTGTCCTGATTACCTAGTGATATCTCAAACAGGCCTTTTAATTATTTATTCTGCATGCATTCCTTCAGTATAAACTTGACTAATGTAAACTTGACTAATGATGATTTTATTGAAACAGCACTAGAGTTTCAGTACATTTCAGGTGTAAAATAATATCTCAAAAACTAATCAAACATAGGACCACAAATTAATTAACATAAAATAGATAAAAATCACTGTCATGTGTGAACACATTCTAATGAAGCTCTACAGAACCTAGATTGTGTAATGAAAATTGCTTCTAGCATGATGAATTATCCTCACCCTGGGATAAATACTAAACCACATGTGCATTAAAGTTTAGTTATCCCATCTAAGTAAGCAGAGCCTTCTTTATAAGGAATAGTCATGATGGTCAGTGTTAACTGTCAGCCTCATGGAATCCAGCATCGCTTGGAGATGTGCATCTGAGCATGTGTACAAGAATTTACCCGATTATACAGTCATTGAGGTGGGAAGACCCATCCATGGTGAAGAGCATGTGTCCCTGACTGGGAACCTGAACTGTATAAATGGAGGAAGGGAACTGCCAACTTACATTCACTGATCTCTATCCTTCATTGTGGATACAATGGGATCAGGTGGTTCAAGCCCCTATGGCCCTGGCTTTTCCACCATGATGGACGACTGTACCCTTCAGCTGTGAGCAAAAGTAACCCTTTGCTCCCTGTCTGTCAGGGTGTTTTCACAAGAACAGCAGAAGAAACAAAGATGCTGTGTTTAGATTGCCCAGGTTCTTAGAAGCTAAGAACAACTCTTGTAGAACCTGAATTACTAGGTTGTCTGCACACTGTCCCTACTGACTGGCGTTGATCCATTTCTGACAAATGTCCTTCGTCAGGATAAAACAGGTGCTCTGGGACTCATTGTGCATAGAGAATTCCTTTGTCCAGAGTTCACCATCACATGCTGATACCAGCGATGGAAAGCAACATTGTTTCCATTGCAACAGTGGAAGACACACATTGCAAACATTGATAAGGACCTGAACAGCAAATATATTGAGCAGCAGCACCATCTTCCATCCGGCATCATTAACCAAATGCAGGAAGTGATTACTCTCCTGGTATAATCTAGGTCTTTGCTCCTATGTTTAACCCAGATCTCTTCCTCTGTCTTGGCTTTCCTCTGTGCTTTGCAACTTTTGTGGATCGACAGACAGAATCAGAACAATTCAGGGTCTTCCATTACTCACCCTAAATATTTCTCAGTAGATATGAAGCTACAAATCTGCCACATGAATTGACACAGAAGTTTATCTTGGCAAATGTATATCCTTGTACTAGCATGACTAAACTGGAATAAGCCTTTGAGAAAAAATTAATCCTTGATTCTCCTGTCTCTCCTCAACACAGAGAATGGTACACGTTGTTGATGTTCACCCTTTATTCAAGTTAACAGTTCCTTTGGTACATTTAGTACCCTGAGTCCCTCCTATTTAAAGTCTATGGTTGTTCTCACTGAAGATGAGGTGTAAACATGTTGTGGATGAGAATGTCACAGTTTGATGAATCTGCATGACTATGGTCTTTAGGTCTGTGCTGGGTAACAATGGAAGGGTTTCTCCAAAGGCTGGTAAACCTTTCTGACTCATTGCCTTTTTGTTTTGTTCAGAAATCAAGCCTAGGACTCAGTTTCCTTTCGTGCTCAAATTCTGTAAAGAGCAATGTGAGCTGCTACTTGTAATTAATTTGAAAGAGTTTTTTTTATTAACGATCATAAATTCACATTTTACTCTGTGTGTGTGTCCCTGTATGTGTGGGCCTGTGTGTCACTGTGTCTCTGTTTATGTGGCTTTGTGTGCAAATGCACATATATTTCAAAGTATATGTGTGTTCCTATGTATACAATTGTGTGTGTGTGTGTGTGTGTGTGTGTGTGTGTGACTAAGAAAAGAACTTCCTTTGAGATTCTTGGAATGTAAGTTCCTCGCTGAAACCCATTTCCAGTTTATTGACTTTGGCATTATGGGACTGTATCCTATGTGGAGTATATTTATGAACATGTTCACGGGGTACTATCAAATGTTGGAAGATCACAGAAGAGGGCAATTGGTATTTAGTACCCTTTCATTTTGATTAGAAGAAACTGCACAAACACAGCAAAAATCCATTTAACGTCGGTATCAATTACTAGGATGGGGAAAAAAAAAACCTACATTGGGTCTGAGCATCTGAAAATCTTGATTTCAGCAGAATCCATTTACAATCCTCAAAGTGACACTGACTCCATTAGAGGCCAAGTGTAAGGAAATGATCCAGCTTAACAGAAGGGCTTAAAGAGCCCTAAGTCAGGAAGGGCTTGAAAGGGAGGGGGTGATTAAGGTTAAGTGTGGTAAGAGAAGGAGGTGAGAAGCCCTGACAGAGGACAAGATAGCCATCACTGCTTTAAGGGAAAAATCATTACTTTAGAAGAGGAATTTAATTTGTTCCTAAATAAAACAAGATTGATTTTTGTTTTCATTTTGTGGGTTTTATTTTCCTATTGAAATTTGAAGCTGGGGAATCTAGGGTGGTGTGAAGGGTAAAATTACTAAGGCCTTGAAAATGGCTTGAAATAGAAATTCACAAATATATTTTGTTTTTACAGCCATTAACATTGAAAAGTGCAGGTCTGCAAGCAATCTTCCATCTGATTTATGTTAAGTAGATCACAATGATGTCTGCAACACTAGAAAATTGTGTGAAGTGGAGAGAAATAATAGGAAAGAGATAAATCCAGGGAACTGAGGTTCCCAAGCAGGTCTACTCAGTTCTTTCACTCATGCTAGTAATTACTGATAATAGCCAAATGATAGTAAGAAAATATACATATGTCTTTCAAAGATATTAAGTGGGAATAAAGCATCGAAGAGCTCTGTTCTAATTAAGTGGGGATGCTTATAGGTTGCCTTTGGTAGACTGTAATTTTCAAACTGTAATAAAACCCATCTGAGAGTGCCACAAACACAGAGAAAAAAATACAAACACAGCAGATGAACACTAAGTCAGCAGTTCCCATGGAGTTTGTGGAGTTGTTTTTTCTTCTACTTTTAAAAAGACTTATCACTCCCCAGAAGATTCTACCAGATATTTTCATTTCCTGAATTTTACAATAAAATACCACTCATTACATAACAGCTTGGGACTGGGATGAGGAAGTTTTATTAATAATAGAACATACAAATGTAAATTGAACAGAATTTATTAACAAGAGTATTAATCACTCAATTTTGCTGTCAAGTACTTTTGTTTCTAAGTGAGTGGAAACTTTGTTTCTCATAATTAATGTTTTACCACACAGTGACATTGTATTACAGACTGTTTAAACTATCCTTTAATGTGGCCTATAATCTGCGGATTTTTTTATTTAAATAACATTTCTTCATTTATTTTACATACCGACCTCAGTTTTACCTCCCTCTTCTCCTCCTATTCCCTCCCCAGGCTCCCATCTCCCTCCCTCCCCATCCACTCCTCCTCCATCTCCATTCAGAAAGAGGCAGGCCTCTCATGGGCGTGAGCATAGCATGGCACATCAAGTTGAGGTAGGACCAAGCTCCTCCCCCTGCATGAAGGCTGGGTGAGGTACCGTGGATTGTTTTTTAATTACCCATCGCTACATGACTGCAGAAAGTATGGTAATTTTGCAATGATAGAAAATTAAGCTCAGTGGAAAGTCAGGAGCTTCACAGAACCTCTGCAATTGTTTAAAACCTACACATGGGGAAATCAATAAATCTTTGACCTTTCGTGGTTGAATTACCAGTCCTTAGCAGAGCTCTCACATTTAAAGTGTGTGCTCTTCGGCTAGGCTTTACATCCTTCTCAGACAGTGTTATGCTACATCCAAGGACTGACCATTCATGTGGAAACACCAGTTATTTTACCGGAAATGGAGCACCTCTTCACATGAATGAATAAAGTCACAAATGAGTCCTGCTTCATTATGAAATTCAACTTCCTAAGTATGCTGCCCCAGCCAAGGTAGCAGATGATTGCTGGATCTCACAGGCACCATTGTAGCCCACACAGTCTGCACTCAGACCCCAGACAACTTGTGGAATACAGGGATCAACATTCTTATTAAAATGACAATTACTTTGTCTTAGAGAATTGTAAAATTTGGACATTCCTTGCATGTGAACTTTTAAATCATTATCATACTCCTATTTTTCTCATTTATCCTGGCAATCCGATATTATTATACTCCTCTGAAACATGCCCTCTGAAAATACTACTCCGTAGTTAACAATTTCTTTTAAAGTTTGAAGGACTTCATTTCTATTCTTATCAATAAGACTCCTGATCAATAAAAAAAAAAAAGACTTTCTGAGAAATCTTTTCTGTATTGCTTTCCAACTAATTAGCACTTGTGTTTGTGACACTGCCTTACCTGCTCATGAGTAGTTACTTTGAGACTTATTCCACTCACTTCCAATATCTTTTCTCGACCTTTGTGTTGAACTCTGCCACTTCTCAGCTACTGACAGTACTAAAGCTGGAAAGACCTACCACCCTCATGGATCGGTAGGATCAATACTGAAAAAATGACTATACTACCACGAGCAATCTACAGAGTCCATGCCATTTCTGTCAAATTCCAACACAATTGCACACCAGAAAGGACAAAAGGATTTTAACGTCGGACATGGAACTATAAAGGATCGTCTCCAAAGACGAGTACGACGTTTTCTTAAGCCAATCTGTTTTCCAATGTTTCCAATATAGTTTTCAAAATTTCTCCACTCTTACAAAACCTCCAAATTTCCCCTACTTATTCTCAAGAATACATCTATGAAATATATTAAAATGTTTACTAAATGTAGCCTCATCTGATTTTGCCATGAAAAACAAATTATGCATCACATACTATATATCTATATGTAACTGTATTTCCACATTTCATTTACACAGGGTTGTCCCAGTCATTGTTTACATATGCCCTCAGCATACTCCCACAGCTTCCCTTAACTCTAATTTCATATGCAGTTAAAAATCTAGCTAATTAATTCCCTTCAAACTTCAGAAGGAGATAGTTATACATTTCTCTCACTATTTCTTGTTTATATATTATTCTAAAACAGTGGCAATTTGGTTTCTGGTATGAAGAGTTTATTAAGTTTTTTACTAAAGTAACTACTTGTTTTAAATGATAGAAATATAGGCATTCCCATTAGCACTCAACTGTATTTCATCTACAAATCCCTTAATACCCCACTATATTCTTTGATTCTAAAATCTGGATTCTCTGCCAACTTTAGTAATCTATTATGCTAGAGAAAAGTTCCAAAATATGTCTAGTTGTTGGAATTCCTTTAATTAAAACCGATAATTTATAATTAGCCTTCTAGTATATGAGTGCTACAGCTACACATTTAATGGGCTTTTGTTGTCAATGGTTACAGACGTGCAGATGCCACAAGACTTACAATTGCATTATGTCCCCATATTCTTCCTGCATTAAAAAGAACAATGAATCTGAAATTCATTTAAGTCATCTAATTTACTGAGCATTATAATTTAGTCTGTCACATATTAAATGTTGTGGGAACACTTACATTAGAAAACAACCTAACAGACTATCTAACACAAAACTTCTCTTGTAAGTATTGGATACATTATATAATTTGCTGAGTAGCTATATCTAAGAAATATTGGTAGCACAGACACTGTTACTCTGAATGACTGTGTGGTATAATAGGACCTATGACCTACTTACTGATGTAGTCTGTCATCATAAGAATATAATAATGTCGAGGAGAGAGAAGAAGGATTCTATGAGCAAGGGACATCAAGATCATAATGGGGAAACCTACAGAGGCAAGCAAACCCAAAGTAGTAGGAACTCATGAAATTTAGACCAACAGCTGTGGAGCCTCCACGGACTGGACTAGGCTCTCTGCATAAGCGAGACAGTTGTGTAGCTTGATCTGCTTCAGGGGCCCCCTGGCAGTAGGATCAGGATCCATCCCTGGTGCATGAGCTGGCTTTTTGGAGCTGACTACCTATGGTGGGACACCTTGCACAGCCTTGAGGCAGGGGGAGGGGCTTGGGCCTGCCTCTACTGAATGTACCAGGCTCTGCTGACTCCCCATGGGAGTCCTTACCTTCTTGTAGAAGGGAATGGGGGATGGTTTGGCAGGAGGGAAGGCAAAAGGGGCGGGAGGAGGGAAGAGGGGGATCTGTGATTGGAATGTAAAATGAATAAAACATTTCTTAATAACAAAAAAGAATATCATAATGTATATCATAAACCAAGAAAAAAGATCAAAACCTCAAAAAATAACTTTTATGTAATCACTTTCTCAAGTGAAATCTGGAAGTTTTAACTCAATCCAGCTTCAGTAAAGGACTAAAGTAAAAGACTAGCTGAAAATCACATTAGGATAAAGAGAGTTTGTGTGGATAAGCAGAATTTGTAAAGATGTTATGAAACTAAGAATAATTTGATTGCAGGGATTTCACTCTAAGTGAACCTATAAAGAAAAACAGTACACAGGAAATGAATGGAATGATTCCTAAATTATGTGAGGAAATAGAAGCTTTTTGTGACTCACGTGAAGATTGTGGCAGAATGTACTCCAGAATTATTAGAGCCCAGCAAGTTTTCCAAGTGGCTGTACCCAGCAGGGCTGCATAAGAGGCTGATTGGGCCACGAGCCTGAGTACCAGGTGTTTGGAAGGGTCTACACTTGGCTGTATCTTTTCAGGTCTTTTGCCCTGCCCTTTGGCATTTTATAAAAAGTCCTTTTGAATAAAGTTCTGGGCTGGTGGAGAAGGATCCAGGCTCACCCAAGGCTATCCTGTCTTTCTGTTTCTCTCTCCTCTATATTTCTATCTAAATCTCTTATCCCTCAATCCTCAAGAGGCCCTGGGGTAAATAAATGTGGGAGCTGGTCTCCCTCACAGAATCCTGACTGACTGAACAAGGCTACACAAGTAGACTGGATCCTCTAAACTCCTTTAGGGATTCCAGCAGAGAAATCCCTGCAGAAACACCTTCTCCCAGAGCAACTGATATGGAGTTCTAATTAGCATCTGATATAAATCCTTCTACATGGAGGACATACTAAGTTAACTTGTTTGCTTAATGAGCCTCACAGCCCTGGGGGCATAATACTTTCTATTTCATTTTACTGACTATTTGTATTTTTATTATTTTAATCTTTAATTATAAATTTCATAATTATTTTGTTTGCACTTACCATTTTTACTGTGATTATACATCTGCGTTGTAACTTTTATCTCAATTGTAAAGGATTTCACGTCTTTCCTTTCTCTAAACCCAAGAGATGGTATTTCCTCTAATGTTTTTCATACTTCTAACACAACATACTTTCCTTCACATTCTTATTTGACTTCTCTCTTCCCTTTCCCAGTCCATCCTCAATTCTATAAATAAATATTGACACTCTTAGCCCTAAAGTAAATCCCCCAAGCTACATGTTACCCTCAGAAGTGCAGGTATCCTGAATCTCATCGGGGACCTAAGTGAAGAGCATGCATCTTCTCCCGCAGTCATCACCAAGAGAGCTGTCCAACCAGTATGTGGTACCCCAGTAGAATTTCTCCATGAAAATGAATCAAAGGAAAGGCAACTTATCAGAAAGACACACTGAAACAACAAGGAAAGTCGTGAGAAAAAGAGAAAACCACTAAGAATTAGAGAACAAATGTACCCTAACAAATTTACAAAATTCAACAAAGGAACACACAAGCAAAAACAAGCAAACCATAAAAACACAGGAGGAAGCATCTCACTGCAACACCCTTAGAAGCCAACAACTCTTCAACAGTGTAAAATAAAGATAATGAGTTAGCTGAAATGTCAGAAAAATGTTTCAGAGTCTTTATTAAAAAGGATCAATGTCCATATGTATGAATACAGATAATTCAAGTAGAAGAATAATATCAGGAGGTCAATTGAGGGCCTAGACAAGAAAGTTTCTAAAATAGTCTTTTTGTGTAAGAGTGGTTTTTAAACGGAAAAGAAATATTCAGAATAAAAATTGAGACACTGAAATAAAAACTAGTAGAAATTCTAGAAATGAAAGGATAAATCAAGTAAAAGGACAGAACAGAAGTAACAGAACTAATAAAGCTCAAGTGGACACATCAGTTTCAAGGAAGGAAGGAATAGACAAGTAATATAGACAGACACTCTTAAAGGAAAAAACCAACCAATCAAATAAACAAAGACCCATTGAACATGACTAAAATGTCTAAGAAGACAGGATATATTCAAGAAATTAAACTTTTCAATCCATGGGGTAGAAGTAGTTAAGAGAAATTCCAAAAGAGTTAGATAATATATTCAATGGAATTATAGATGAAAATTTCCCCAAAGCAGAAAAAGAAACAGACTTCCAAGTACAAACATTTAAACCCAGCATAGGCAGGAACAGAAAAATTCTTCACATGTCAGAGTCAAGTTTCCAAAAATACAAAGAAAAAAAAACTACTAAAAGTTGTGTGAGAAAAAATAATGGAAACTCAAACACAGAAACAGAAATATCAGAGCAATATCATCATAAACCCTAAAATTCATAAAAGCAATGGATGATTATTTCAGGAACTGAAAGTGATTGGCAGCCAAGATTGTTATATTCAGCAACAGCAAAGTTATCTCTTAACTTTGATGGAGAAACAAAAATATTTTTAAAGACAAATGTAGGTTAAGATAATTCATGAAAACCAAACCACCGCTATAGAAAATGCTTAAAGAAATACTGTATGTAGAAGAATAAGAGAGACAATTTTATCCTTGACAATGCAGATAAGAATGGACCCATAAAAGACTTTTGAAGAGGGGAAAGCCAGGGATGGATCCATCATATTCATCACAGCAAACCAGAAAACCCTCAATATTAACATGGGATGCAAAGAACTATCAATAACCAACCCAAACAAAACAGAAAAAAAACTATAGGGAATACCAATCTTTTTTCAACAGTGAACTTAAATGTGAATGGCATTAATTCATTAATTAAATGGTGCGAACTAATTGACTGGATTAAAAAATGAGACCCAACTATCTATTGTCTCCAACAAACATATAACTATCGGACCCACACAGAAGCCGGGAGTCAAATGATGAAAAGCAGCCAACTAACAAAGAGGTTCTTGAACTTCCTTCTAAATTTACTTTCAAATGCTTTTAATAATGATACTAAGATCCCAATAGGAAACCCAGATTTCCCCCATTACCCTCAGAGATGTGATACTCAAGGTCTAATTGAAACAGGCATTTAAAAACCCTTTTTCTAAAAAGTACTCACTTCTCACTGGTACCCCTAAGGTAACTAAAAGCTGTGTGGAAACCTTGTATATCTATCTTCATTTTGTGATTTCACTTTATATGAAAAGACAAGAATAAAATTGCCATTACGTTTTTTTTCATTTGGGAACAGTTCTATTCCAGAAACAGTAAAATTTTGTGAGACAGACCAGTCCTACAAGTGAGGACAGATATCCATGAAGCCAAAGTTTAAGTGTAATGGAAGTAATCCTTGTGTAGGCACTTGACAGATGTCTTGTGCAATGTCATTAATGGATTAACAATGTAATAGACTATCCTTCAGGAGAACATTACACCAGCCTGCAGGATTCCATCTGGTCAATGAGTGGGACCACAATTTGACTAGGAATAATTAATTATGGATACCTCTTGCCCTCTAATTTAACCTAAATTTCATTCTAGTATCCTAAAGATGAGCTTAGGTCATGGTACTCATTTATTAGTTCCCTTTCAAAATGTTACCATATGAATAAAATTCCCTTCTCTGCAGTTTTCCATCGTTCTTCTCTTTAACTTATCAGCAAATGATCTTGAGTCTAGGCTGTTGATGGTCCTGAAGCCAGGACTTTTGCACTGCAAAATACCAATACCTGTATTATGAAGTTTCTAATATAGGTTGTTATGAGTTTCATTATTATTTTATCTTCTCTTAGTTATTTTTTACACACTAAATTGTGATGCAATCACATAGATTAGACAGCATGAAATAATATATCTATTAGTTGTACAGTATATCAATTTTAAAGAAAAGCACATCACTGCAACAGAATTATATAAGTTTCTTTTTTTCCGTCTCATAAAATGAAACTGCGTACTCATTAAACAATTCATTTCCCACTCACAGGGCTCATGGACCTAAAATTTTACATTTTGTTTTAATGATATTAAATGGTTTAGATAGATATATTAGCTCACACAATATTAATATTTTTCAAAATGTCTTATAATTTCATCAAATTTGGAGTTTCATTCATGTCATAATTGCATTACTATATGTGGTTCAAAGCTTTTGTTTCCATTTTGCTTTCAGCAGTGACATCTGAGTAAATTGTATAAAATGTAAAGGTTAGAAAATCACCCACTTGATTATACACTTTTAATAGCATCCTTGACATCTACATAACATTCAGTATAATTGATATGGGATTACTTAATAATTTCATTAGGTACCTATTTACAAATTAGCAAGCTTGAAGGTCACTGGAGATGGACCTTCCCTCATAATCAGCTTTTGATGCAATATTCTTTGTCTGTTAACATACTGCTTTTGTAGGAGAGGCAAACAGCAACTGACCCTCAGAATTTAATATATCACACTGAAGCATGGCTGCAGATCACACAAAGTGGAGAAAAGTAGACAGCCAGGCTGTATTGGGATCCATTTTGAGTAGACAATTCTTCCTGGTAAGCAAGACTATTTTTATAAATTTTTATTACTGCTATTTTCTCTTTCTTTAATTTTCTTTCATCTACTCTGTTACATGATTTTCATTAAAATAGCAGGATATAAGTTCTATCTCTGGGCCCATAGGGGAGACATGGCTTTCTGAACTGCCAGAAACGTTACAGGATTATTAAATCTAGCATGAGGGTGCCCAGCAAAGAACAAAGGCAGGCCATGGTCCCCTCCCTTATGAATTGGTCCAAAGGGACCTGTCAATCACCTGGTCAGGAGATAGTTGAAGAAAGGTGTCTGTTTTAAAGGCATTGTAAGTGTAGTTACAGGCTTCCTAAAAAGGTACATTGGCCCATTGGTTTCTCTGAAGATTTTCTAATTTTACTCCATGTGACTTTTGTTTGCCATGGTCCTGCTGTGGGATGTCTTTCTGAATGCTGTGAATATATGTTGCTCTCATTGGTTGATAAATAAAGCTGTTTGGCCAATGGTGAGGCAGAATAAGTTTAGGTGGTACTTTCAGACTGAAGATGGAGATGAAGAAGGGTGGAGTCACAGCAGATGCAGGGAGCCACTGCCAGGAGAAGCAAGATGTGAGAGAACAGGTAATGCCAGGAAGCCATGGGGCAAAACATAGATTAATAAAAATGGGTTGAGTTAAGATGTAAGAGCTAGCTAGCAAGAAGCCTGAGCCATGGGCCATACAGTTTGTAAATAATATAAGCTTCTGAGTGATTATTTTATAAATGGCTGTGAGAGCTCACGTGGGAGAGATTTGTCTGGACTGTGGGGCTAGGTGGGGCCTGGAAACTTCTCTCTACAGGGTCCCTTTAGCAATTGTTCTTGCTCACCTTTAGAGGTTGTTTTCCTACACAATGGTACTTTGGCCATGGTCCATTCTCTCCTAGAACATGCCCTCTACAGTGTTCCCTCTCTCTGAGTTCACTCTCATTCTCAGAGTTTACCCAATAATCAATTCTGCCTGGCTTCTACACTGTACACTGTGTGTCTTGACTGAATTCTTTCAATAAAGAAAAACAAAGATTGGAGTGCAGAAGGGAGGCTAGAGCAAGATTCTAGCAAAAATTTGATTTGTTCTTTCTTACAGAGACAGACTAAACTCTCGGTTTTCACTGTACCATGGTCCCATGTCACCAATCTGCTTTTTCTTTTTTCCTTATGTGTATGTATGTGATGTTTTTGTGAATGTGTGAAGGTTAGGGGTTTAGGGGTTGCCCTCTCTCTTTCTCTCTCTTTCTCTCTCTGTCTGTCTCTCTCTCTGTATCTCTCCCTCTTTTTCTCCCTTTCTCTCTCCCTCTCCCTTTCCCTCACTGAATCTGGAATACCTGGTATTTTGGACAGACAGGTGACCATTGAGTCCTTTTGATCTACCTCTACCTATTTCTCAGGATTCAAGTAACAGAGGAATACCATCATGCTGGCTTTTTTTTACTAAGAAATTTTATTATTAATCTTACATACCAATCACAGATCCCCCTCTTCCCTCCTCCCACCCCTTCAACCTTCCCCTACCCACCCACCCTCCATTCCCTCCTACAAGAAGGTAAGGCCTCCCAAAGGGAGTCAGCAGAGCCTGGTACATTCAGTAGAGGCAGGTCCAAGCCTTAAGGCTGTGTGAGGTGTCCCACCATAGATACTGGGATCCAAAAAGCCCGCTCATTCACCAGGGATGGATCCTGATCCTACTGCCAGGGAGTCCCTTAAGCAGATCAAACTACACAATTGTCTTGCTTACACAGAGGGCCTAGACCAGTTCCATCATACTGGCTTTTAACATGGGTATTACTGATCTTAACTCAGGTCTTTAAACTTGTGAAGAAAACACTTTATTGACTGAATCATCTTCCTAGCCCACTAAAGCTTTATTTTTAATGAACTCCCTTTAATTACTTAGGCCCACCAGAATACTTCTTGCTTCTAGCTGATGTATATATGGTCCCTCTCCTTCATGAACATTTTTCCCTATATTGGTTGGCAAATCCTTGTTTACCTCTTACGTTGTCTCCTAAGTTTTAGCTGCTTTGGGAGTTTATAAAAAATTGACTTGACTGTGTTCATGTAATGTATTCTTAAAACACTTTATTTATTCCTATAAGTAATTTTCACTTTTAATTACAGCCACCTAGTTTATTCTATATCTTTCTCTCTGTCACACACATTGTGAAGATAGCAATAACACTTATAATTCATATTATCATATTTCAAGAAGCTAACAATGTAACTTCTTGTTGAATGATTAATGAATAATTTGAATATTGGATGAATTAAATAATGAATGAGATTCAGACAAAGCCAGTCACTGTTTTAAATAAACTGTACTTAAGTTACAGTAAAACACATTTCCTTGTACTAATCTATTAAGATATAAAATGTGAAGAATGAATTTATGTGACAATGTCTAGGGTGTTTTGGAATATCATTTGAGGTAAATGTATGCAATTAAATAGGAACACAAATCACCAGAACTTTCATTCTACAAGCATTCAATCTAATTACAGACTCATCACTAATGCAAGATCGAGATGATGTGCTCACAAATTATTGATGTCTACCTCTAATTCCTTAGATTTTTTCCTGAACAAATGTTTATCTGGCAGATGAATCTAAGTAGTAGTACCATGACACAGAAGCAAATACGGGTTCTCACTTGGCTGGAGACGGTCTGAGCTTATTTCACAAAGGGATCCTTGATAATTTCCAAGTATATGTTTCCTATACTTCCAGTCACTTGTAACTTTCGTTCAGCCTTACTGATTTCCCGAGGAATGCATTTTAACCCTATGCTCCACCTGCACAGTTCAAGTGACATAGTTTGTCCAGTCTGTCTTGTATTGCTGGGTTCTTCTTCATACTTCCTCTGTGGCTGACAGTCTTTCCCACTGCTAGTCTCATGCTACTTGCTTCGGAAATAATGGTTTGAAACGTGTATTTTATCTACTTCATGTTTATGTGTATGTGCCTGGGCATATGTATGGGCATTGCATGTATGTGGGAAGCTTGCTGAGGTCAGAAGAGTGCATCAGATCTCCTGGAACCATGGTTACAGATGGTTGAGAGCAGCAAAGGAAGAGCTGGCAATGAAACCTGGGTCTTCTATAAAAGCAACAAGTGCTTTTGCCTGCCTAGTCATCTCTCCAGCCCCATCCATGCCTGTCTACTCTATGTAGCACTGGCTATTATGCATCTTGTTTGAATTCCACATACAGATCTTGTATAGCGTTTCATTTACGCACTTAACATATCATTAATAATTACCCACCATGAATGAGACACACATGTAAAAATACAACTATGA